>OY735212.1:6352236-6614736 GCA_963457665.1 Thysanoteuthis rhombus | reverse complement strand
GTAGGTGGTAGGTTGGGGGTAGGTAGCAGAGGCCTGGTGGCTCTTTTAGTGGGTTGTATCTTAATTTCTTTCATATACTGTGGAATTGCAGATCTGTGTGTGATATTGTGTCTAAGTTTGTTGTATTTTTTAGTTTTGGTGAGGTTAAGTTGTTTTTTTCTTCCTCCTATGTTGATGTTGATCGCTTCCTGTATTTCATTGTATTCATCTGTTTATGTGTGTTGTTGTAGTTTTTGTTCCAATTCACTGATATCTGTTAGAGTGTCTTTGATGGTTTTTTGGCAGAATTGGATGGTGTCATCTAAAACATATGTGTATATATATATATGTGTATGTATGTATATATATATGTGTATATATATATATGTGTATGTATGTATATATACATACATATATATATATACATACACATATATATATATATACACATATATACATACATACATACACATATATATATACATACATATATACACATTTCATATATATATATATACACATTTCATATATGTATATATTTACACATTTCATATATATATATATTTACACATTTCATATATATATATACACACATTTCATATATATATATACACACATTTCATATATATATACACATTTCATATATATATATACATTTCATATATATACATATATATACATTTAATATATATACATTTCATATATATACATTTCATATATATACATATATATACATATATATACATTTCATATATATACATATATATACATATATATACATTTCATATATATACATATATATACATTTCATATATATACATATATATACACATTTCATATATATATATTATATATATACACATTTCATATATATATATATATATATACACATTTCATATATATATATATATATACACATTTCATATATATATATATATACACATTTCATATATATATATATACACATTTCATATATATATATATATACACATTTCATATATATATATATATACACATTTCATATATATATATATATATACACATTTCATATATATATATATATATATATATACATTTCATATATATATATACATTTCATATATATATATATATATATATATATATATACATTTCATATATATATATATACATTTCATATGTATATATATATATATATACACATTTCATATATATATATACATATTTCATATATATATATATATATACACATTTCATATATATATATATATATATACACATTTCATATATATATATATATATATACACATTTCATATATATATATATATATATACACATTTCATATATATATATATATATATATACATTTCATATATATATATATATATATATACACATTTCATATATATATATATATACACATTCCATATATATATATATACACATTTCATATATATATATATACACATTTCATATATATATATATATATATACAAATTTCATATATATATATATATATACACATTTCATATATATATATATATACACACATTTCATATATATATATATATACACATTTCATATATATATATATATATACACACATTTCATATATATATATATATATATACACATTTCATATATATATATATATATATATACATTTCATATATATATATATACATTTCATATATATATTTCATATATATATATACATTTCATATATATATATACATTTCATATATATATATATATATACATTTCATATATATATATATATGTACACATTTCATATATATATATGTACACATTTCATATATATATATATATATGTACACATTTCATATATATATATATATATATACATTTTATATATATATATATATATATGTACACATTTCATATATATATATATACATTTCATATATATATATATAAATACATTTCATATATATATATATATATATATACATTTCATGTATATATATATATATAAATACATTTCATATATATATATATACATTTCATATATATATATATATATACATTTCATATATATATATATATATATACAGATTTCATATATACATATATAAATACATTTCATATATACATATATACATACATTTCATATATATATATATACATACATTTCATATATATATATATATACACATTTCATATATATATATATATACACATTTCATATATATATACATATATACATTTCATATATATATATATATACACATTTCATATATATATACATATATACATTTCATATATATATATATATATATACACATTTCATATATATATATATATACATTTCATATATATATATATACATTTCATATATATATATACATATTTCATATATATATATATATATATACACATTTCATATATATATATATATATACACATTTCATATATATATATATACACATTTCATATATATATATACACATTTCATATATATATATATACACATTTCATATATATATATATACACATTTCATATATATATATATACACATTTCATATATATATATATATACACATTTCATATATATATATATATATACACATTTTATATGTATATATATATATACACATTTCATATATATATATATATACATTTCATATATATATATATACACATTTCATATATATATATATATACATTTCATATATATATATATATACATTTCATATATATATATATATACATTTCATATATATATTCCATATATATATATACATTTCATATATATATATACATTTCATATATATATATATACACATTTCATATATATATATATACACATTTCATATATATATATATATATATACATTTTATATATATATATATATATACATTTTATATATATATATATATGTACACATTTCATATATATGTATATATATATACATTTCATATATATATATATATGTACACATTTCATATATATGTATATATATATACATTTCATATATATATATATATATATACACATTTCATATATATATATATATATAAATACATTTCATATATATATATATATATATATACATTTCATGTATATATATATATATATATATACATTTCATGTATATATATATATATACATTTCATATATATATATATAAATACATTTCATATATATATATATAAATACATTTCATGTATATATATATGAATACATTTCATATATATATATACATTTCATATATATATATATATATATATACAGATTTCATATATACATATATATATATATACAGATTTCATATATATATATATACATACATTTTATATATATATATATATACATTTCATATATATATATATATACATTTCATATATATATATATATATACATTTCATATATATATATATATATATATACATTTCATATATATATATTTATATATACACATTTCATATATATATATATATATATACACATTTCATATATATATATATATATATACACATTTCATATATATATATATATACACATTTCATATATATATATATATACACATTTCATATATATATATATACACATTTCATATATATACATATATACACATTTCATATATATATATATACACATTTCATATATATATATATACACATTTCATATATATACATATATACACACATTTCATATATATATATATATATATATACACATTTCATATATATATATATACTCATTCCATATATGTATATATATACATTTCATATATATATATATACATTTCATATATATATATATACATTTTATATATATATATATATACATTTCATATATATATATATATATATACATTTTATATATATATATATATATACACATTTCATATATATATATATATACACATTTCATATATATATATATACACATTTCATATATATATATACACATTTCATATATATATATATATATACATTTCATATATATATATATATATACATTTCATATATATATATATATATACACATTTCATATATATATATATATATATACACATTTCATATATATATATATATACACATTCCATTTATATATATATATATATATATACACATTTTATATATATATATATACTCATTCCATATATATATATATATACATTTCATATATATATATATATATATACATCTCATATATATATATTTATATATACACATTTTATATATATATATGTACACACACACAGTTCATATATATATATATACACACACATTTCATATATATATACACACATTTCATATATATATATATACACACATTTCATATATATATATATATTTCATATATATATATATATATATACACCTTTCATATATATATATATACACATTTCATTTATATATATATACACATTTCATATATATATATATATATACACATTTCATTTATATATATATACATTTCATATATATATATATATATATTCATTTCATATATATATATATATATATATTCATTTCATATATATATATATACATTTAATATATATATATATACATTTAATATATATATATATACATTTAATATATATATATATACATATATACACATTTCATATATTTATATATATATACATTTCATATATATATATATACACACATTTGAAATATATATATATATACATTTAATATATATATATATACATTTAATATATATATATATATACATTTAATATATATATATAAATACATTTAATATATATATATATATATATACATTCAATATATTTATATATATACATTTCATATATATATATATATATATATATACACGTTTCACACACACATATATATATATATATATACACATTTCACATATATATATATATATATATACATACACATTTTATATCTATAGAAATTTCATATATATATATATATATATATAAAAATTTCATATATATATATATATATATACACACATTTCATATACATATATATACAGTTCATATATATATATATACAGTTCATATATATATATATACAGTTCATGTATATATATATATATATATATATACAGTTCATATATATATATATATATATATATATACAGTTCATATATATATATATATATATATATACAGTTCATATATATATATATATATATATATATACAGTTCATATATATATATATATATATATATACAGTTCATATATATATATATATATATATATACAGTTCATATATATATATATATATATATATATATATATATATATACAGTTCATATATATATATATATATATATATACAGTTCATATATATATATATATATATATATACAGTTCATATATATATATATATATATATATACAGTTCATATATATATATATATATATATATACAGTTCATATATATATATATATATATATATACAGTTCATATATATATATATATATATATATACAGTTCATATATATATATATATATATATATACAGTTCATATATATATATATATATATATATACAGTTCATATATATATATATATATATAGTTCATATATATATATATATATATATATACAGTTCATATATATATATATATATATATATATAGTTCATATATATATATATATATATATATAGTTCATATATATATATATATATATATATAGTTCATATATATATATATATATATATATAGTTCATATATATATATATATACATACAGTTCATATATATATATATATACATACAGTTCATATATATATATAGTTCATATATATATATATATATATATATACAGTTCATATATATATATATATATATACATATATATATATATACAGTTCATATATATATATATATATATATATACAGTTCATATATATATATATATATATATATATACAGTTCATATATATATATATATATATATATATACAGTTCATATATATATATATATATATATATATACAGTTCATATATATATATATATATATATATATACAGTTCATATATATATATATATATATATATATACAGTTCATATATATATATATATATATATATATACAGTTCATATATATATATATATATATATATACAGTTCATATATATATATATATATATATACAGTTCATATATATATATATATATATATATACAGTTCATATATATATATATATATATATATATACAGTTCATATATATATATATATATATATATACAGTTCATATATATATATATATATATATATACAGTTCATATATATATATATATATATACAGTTCATATATATATATATATATATATATATACAGTTCATATATATATATATATATATACAGTTCATATATATATATATATATATATATATACAGTTCATATATATATATATATATATACAGTTCATATATATATATATATATATATACAGTTCATATATATATATATATATATATATACAGTTCATATATATATATATATATATATATATACAGTTCATATATATATATATATATATATACAGTTCATATATATATATATATATATATACAGTTCATATATATATATATATACAGTTCATATATATATATATATACAGTTCATATATATATATATATACAGTTCATATATATATATATATACAGTTCATATATATATATACAGTTCATATATATATATACAGTTCATATATATATATATATACAGTTCATATATATATATATATATACAGTTCATATATATATATATATACAGTTCATATATATATATATATACAGTTCATATATATATATATATATATACAGTTCATATATATATATATATATATACAGTTCATATATATATATATATATATACAGTTCATATATATATATATATATACAGTTCATATATATATATATATATATATATATACAGTTCATATATATATACAGTTCATATATATATATATATGCAGTTCATATATATATATACAGTTCATATATATATATATATACAGTTCATATATATATATATATATATATATATACACGTACATTTTATATCTATTTATATATATACATACATTTTATATGTATTTATATATATACATACATTTTATATATGTATATATATATACACACATCTATATACTATGTGTATATATATATATATGCATACTATGTATATATTTATATGTACACATCATTTATATACATGCATTTTACATTAAACATGTGCATATTTGATATATATATATATGTATATATATATATATATATACACACACTCACTTTCATAGACATTATATATACAAGCAAACCATATATATTTTTGTGAACGTACATACTACATATATATTCATATATACACACCGGCTAAGATATATATATATGCACACATACTATATTTATACCCGTATATATACTATATATGAATATATGCACACATGTATACCATAGTATATATATATATACAATCATATGTATATATATATATATATATATATATATAAATACACACGTAATATACATGTATACTATATGTTCAATTATATACACTTGTATACTCATATATATATACACATGTATAATGTTTTATACATATATACATACGTCTATAGTATAATATATCTTCATATATTTATACGATAATATATGCATGCATTATATATATATATATATATATATATATATATATACACACACATGTATATCATATATGTGTATGTATATATATATACACATACAGACACACACATGCATACAATATATATACGGTCATGTATACTATATATAGATATATTTACACTTGCATTCTTTATATAGATATAGATATATATATATATATATATATACACATGCATACTATAAGTGTGTACACACACATGCATCCTGTTTTTGAATACACGTCCATGCATCCTCTCTTTGAATATATGTGCATGCATCCAGTTTTTTAAATTACATGCATGCATCCTTTCTATAAATGTACACACATGCATCCTGTCTAGGGATGTATGTACATGCAATCCCCCCAATATATATATGTACATGCAATATTCCCCTCTATATATATGTACATGCAATATCCCTCTCTATATATATGTACATGCAATATCCCTCTCTATATATATGTACATCCAATATCCCTCTATATGTATATATATATGTACATGCAATATCCCTTTATATGTATATATATGTACATGCAATATCCCTCTATACGTATGTATATGTACATGCAATATCCCTCTATATATATGTATATATATATATATTTATGTACATGCAATATCCCTCTATATATATATATATATATGTACATGCAATATCCTTCTCTATATATATATGTACATGCAATATCCTTCTCTATATATATATGTACATGCAATATCCTTCTCTATATATATATGTACATGCAATATCCTTCTCTATATATATATGTACATGCAATATCCTTCTCTATATATATATGTACATGCAATATCCTTCTCTATATATATATGTACATGCAATATCCTTCTCTATATATATATGTACATGCAATATCCTTCTCTATATATATATGTACATGCAATATCCTTCTCTATATATATATGTACATGCAATATCCTTCTCTATATATATATGTACATGCAATATCCTTCTCTAAATATATATGTACATGCAATATCCTTCTCTATATATATATGTACATGCAATATCCTTCTCTATATATATATGTACATGCAATGTCCTTCTCTATATATATATGTACATGCAATGTCCTTCTCTATATATATATGTACATGCAATATCCTTCTCTATATATATATGTACATGCAATATCCTTCTCTCTATATATATGTACATGCAATATCCTTCTCTATATATATATGTACATGCAATATCCTTCTCTATATATATATGTACATGCAATATCCTTCCTATATATATATGTACATGCAATATCCTTCTCTATATATATATGTACATGCAATATCCTTCTCTATATATATATGTACATGCAATATCCTTCTCTATATATATATGTACATGCAATATCCTTCTCTATATATATATGTACATGCAATATCCCTCTCTCTATATATATGTACATGCAATATCCCTCTCTCTATATATATGTACATGCAATATCCCTCTCTCTATATATATATGTACATTCAATATCCCCCTCTATATATATATATGTACGTGCAATATCCCTCTCTCTATATATATATGTACGTGCAATATCCCTCTCTCTATATATATATGTACATGCAATATCCCTCTCTATATATATATACATGCAATATCCTTCTCTCTATATATATATATGTACATGCAATATCCCTCTCTCTATATATGTACAGTCAATATACCACTATATATATATGTATATGCAATAATCCTTTCCCTATATATGTACATGCAATATCCCTCTCCCTATATATGTACAAGCAATATCCCTCTCTATATATATGTACATGCAATATCCCTCTCCCTATATATGTACATGCAATATCCCTCTCCCTATTTATGTACATGCAATATCCCTCTCCCTATATATGTACATGCAATATCCTTCTCCCTATATATGTACATGCAATATCCCTCTCCCTATATATGTACATGCAATATCCCTCTCCCTATATATGTACATGCAATATCCCTCTCCCTATATATGTACATGCAATATCCCTCTCCCTATATATGTACATGCAATATCCCTCTCCCTATATATGTACATGCAATATCTCTCTCCCTATATATGTACATGCAATATCTCTCTCTCTATATATGTACATGCAATATCTCTCTCCCTATATATGTACATGCAATATCCCTCTCCCTATATATGTACATGCAATATCCCTCTCCCTATATATGTACATGCAATATCCCTCTCCCTATATATGTACATGCAATATCCCTCTCCCTATATATGTACATGCAATATCCCTCTCCCTATATATGTACATGCAATATCCCTCTCTATATATATGTACATGCAATATCCCTCTCTATATATATGTACATGCAATATCCCTCTCTATATATATGTACATGCAATATCCCTCTCTATATATATGTACATGCAATATCCCCCTCTCTATATATATGTACATGCAATATCCCTTTCTCTATATATGTACATGCAATATCTCTCTCCCTATATATGTACATGCAATATCCCTCCCTATATATATGTACAAGCAATTTCCCTCTCCCTATACATGTACATGGAATATTCCTCTCTATATATATCTACATGCAATATCTCTCTCTATATATATGTAACTGCAATATCTTTCTCTATATATATGTACATGCAATATGTCTAATATACAAATTACAGACACACAGCCTATACAGGCGAATACATACATGCATACGATATGCGCATACGAATACATACATGCACACTATATATGCACACACGAATACATATACGCACACCTACATGTGTATGTTCTCTACATATGCACACATATGCATGTCACATTTATGATATACATATACTAGCTGGATAACCCATGGATATTCAATTAGTTTCATAATTGTAGATTTTCATAACCGTGGGCCTTAATAGGCTAAACTGTCTTTTGAAGAGAAGGAAGCCAATTTAGTTAGTAAAAATCATTCGTAGTAGCCGTTGTAATTAATACTGACAATATCAAATGACAGATAAATTGTTTTTTGTCTGATTGATAATATGTAAATAATGATATAAAATTTCAATCATTCCCTTTACACTTTTTTGTGATCAGGTTACTGACATGGTCATTAACATATTCACTTTAGTTAGTTTGGATAGGTACTTGAAGTTTGCAATCTCCTCATCTTGATAAATTCAAGAACATGGGAGTATATTCGAAGGAGTAATGCAACACTCCATATAAAGATAGGCTGGACTTTGAAAGCCGCTACCAAGGGACTCACAAGAACATGACAGAAGATTATATTTTGGAGTCAGCTTTGTGTAAGTGAATCACACTAGGAAATCTCGAGGGAAAATAAGAAAAACTTCACTAAACATTTTGTGATTACTTTTGCTTAAAATAAATTT
Organism: Thysanoteuthis rhombus; assembly: GCA_963457665.1. Classification (NCBI taxonomy): domain Eukaryota; kingdom Metazoa; phylum Mollusca; class Cephalopoda; order Oegopsida; family Thysanoteuthidae; genus Thysanoteuthis; species Thysanoteuthis major. The sequence goes on along the minus strand of OY735212.1, from coordinate 6,603,751 downwards.
AAATGTATGTCAATTTAATATCATGTTGCAGATTTTCTGGGAAAGAGTAATTCTCTTAATGTGAATTTGAAAAATATGCAAATTCATCTGCTGTACGTTTGAAAAAGATGCATTTTAGAATACCACTGTCATTCGTCATAAAAGCTAAGTTTGAAGGTAATAACAGGCGTTTTTTATACGTTGTATATGTTATACATGTTGTACGGTGTTATGAATCATTTTTTTTTTGTTTTTTACCTTTTTGCAACTAATTAGCGGGTTATGTTCAGTAGCCTGAATGTTCGTATGGTAAAATTGCAGAATATTTTATTCTTCGTAGAATAACAGATTTATATAAAGTTCAATTTTTTAATCATTTTTGTGATTCCTCGTGCACTTTTGTTCGTTTCTTTCCACATGTATAGTTGTAGGAGTTCTTTGCTGCTTTTGAGTAGTCATTAAATACACCATCACTTTTTGCATTCAGTAAGGATTCAGACTCGATTCCATCCATTTTTATAGTCTTTTACCGGTTGTAGGTGATGACAGCTACAGATAATGTTTCCTAGTTTCATTGCATGGCTCTCCAAACAGACACAAAAATACAAATAACTGTCACCATTGGATAAGATTCCAAAACCCCTTCAGACGAGACAAGATATGCCTTAACCATACAGATAAGCGGCAAATATCCAAGGGGAGATTATCTGTATATTGCACCAAGAAAGACTCCATATATAAATTCATACCTCCTTGTTGAATAACAAAACAATTGAATTAACATAATATTTGAGAATTTCTCTGTTATTGAAACAGCGATAGGATTTTTAAGAAAAAATTTCAGATCAGATGAAGACAAAAAAAAAAGATTCTTTTGAAGAAAGGGAAATAATAGTTGAAGTCTGAAGCTTTTTCTAACACAAAACCAGTTGTTCCTAATGTTTATAAATATTCTTAGGTTTCCAAAAGGTAAAGTAAAAATGTTCGCGAGCGACAGAGTATTTTTTGGATCAAATATTTGCAAAATAGCACAAGGATACTTCAAAATGACAGAACTGAGGGGGCAGGTAGAATTTCAAATTCAATATGGATAAGTATAAAGTAATGTACCTTGGCAAACGAAATGACAGCTACACATGCTCATTAGGAAATCAAGTTTTGCGAAAGGTATTGGACGAGAAAGATAATTGATTACATATTACTAAAATCTTTATTGGAGATTTTCAGCTTAAGGATTTCCCTCCTCATATACATAAAATCAAAATTTTGCTAATGGAACAATATTTTCCTTTATTTTACTGTTTTAATTTTTCCGATTTGAGGAATAAAGATTGTATAGAAGAGGCATCAAAAAAAAGTATTTCCACAATTTGTATAAAGAAATCTTTCAACGAAAAAAATCTATTCATTGATGCAAAAAGGTGTTCAAATTCTATTCCTATTGATAACGTGCTAACAATCTCTCTAAAGTGAAATAACACAAACATTCCCATTTATCAATGGATTTAATGTTTATCAACGTTCATTGGTGTCAATGAACTTGAAAATGATTTAGTTAGGTCTAGATCAATATGGAAAATATCTTGGCTTTCAGGGGATTTGTCTGAAGAAATTTCCGGTAGGGTTCAGTCAACGTCTTGTATATTCACATTTCATACGATTTTACGGCATTAAACTTCGAATAATGAAAACTTTCATTGGAATCTATAGTTAATGAAATAAATTTCACTTGTTTAATGGCTTGGAGTCGATTGATTTTTTTATCAATCAGCTCCTTGTGGTCTGGGAGGAGGTGCATTTTTGTAGCGGATAATTAGCTTTCAATAGAATGCACTTTGGGATCTTTACATTTTGAAGGGCTCAGGCCGTTCCATAGGGCAACACGAATCTAGTTGGACTGACACCGGATCGCGTTAGGCTCTCAAATGTTGATGATAGCTTGTCTTTTATGACTCACGAACTTCAATCTTATTTTGTCTACATCCTTTTATGCAATTAATAACTTATTTTACCTCTAATCAAATTTAACACTGTTTTACTTCTTTCAATGTTGACATGTAAATATGTTTTATTTGTGAGATGCCCAAAAGGACCTGAGGCTTTTTGATATCTCTCTGAGAGGTGCGGACCATTTCGACCTTCAAAGGTTTACCTGGATCCTAATGTCTTTGGGAAACCTAACGCTCATTAGTTAATGTTAAATGGACGATCTGCTTGACTTATGAACCACTGGTGTATTTGCTTCTATTACTATTTAGTTTTCTATCACCAAATGTTGTTACACGTGGCATTTCAGGTTTACACATTCCTGCCGTCTTAGTAATTTATGCTTTATTGTCATTTTAAACTTGATATTTGACCTTTAAAACAGTCATAAGTTTATTTTTGACAGGAAAATCGTTACTGAATGATTGAGACTATGCTAAATGGTTTTGTGTTTGTGGAAACCAAAAGGTCAGGAGATGTTACCTTTTCTTCTCGAATAAACTTTGCATTTTAAAAGAGTGACAAATAACGTGTTAAATTTAAATTTTGCCGCCATCTTGTGTATAGTCTGATGATACAAAGAGGCAAAGAAATTGAACTGTATAGAAAGTAACAAATAAATGGCCGCCATTTTATCTTGTTTGAGGTTCTTTTTTTCAAATTAACCGTTGGATATACTGTCAGAGCGGGGGCGTGGGAAACTGCAAACCTCAGAATGGAGTGAGGGGAGTGCTGAGGTCATGGGGACGTGGTATATTTGAGGAGCCCTGAAAAACTAGGAAATAATCTGGAAAAAAAATCTAAAAGATAATCGAAAAGTTTTGAGAAAATAATGTGAAAAATTATTTTAAAATAAGCTGGAATATGATGTAAGAAATTCAGAAAGAAGTAAATCTTTAAAACATTTGCAGTAGAGTGGACGCAGTCAGACTTCGTGCCACCGCTGATACTGTCCACTATCCATATGAGTGTCCGATAGATAAATGTGACGAAAGGAAAGAATTAGCGCTTAACTAATCATACCTCCCAATAGTAAGAACAACCAGCAGAATTTTTTCTGTTTTTGATAGCATAGTGAAAAAATGTAAACACCGAGTATATGAATTAGTACAATTTACTACGTATTCCCGTCAAAGTATCCATGGAGGTTCCATTAGGAATAGAAGTTTGTGTCGTGTCTCCAGAAGTTGATTCATGGATCCGCATGTCTCTTGAAATAATTCAATTCTGCTCTAAAAGACCTAGGGACGTCAATTTTTGCATTATATATAAAATACAGACACTTTGTGCATATCCAATCTATAAAGAGATTATGAGAATCGATTCCACAAATATGAAGGATTTGAATGAAATGTAGGCTCTCTTGTCTGTTGACAATATTTACCTGAATACATTTAGCTCCGTAGTGGTAGCATTTTAGATTACTCAATTTTCTAGCATTGTCAGCCATTTTTTTTTTTAGCTTGGTAAACTGCTTATTGGGATTCAGCAACCCTCGATACCCCTAAAAATATTGTATTCCATATATCAACACGATTTGCCTTCAGGACTTGGTAAATAATCATTTTCGGAACAGCGGCCATCTTGGATCTCTCAATTTTGAGGCATTGTCAGCCCAAAACACGGTTTGCCATGAATTCACACGATTAGCCCTCGGCATTTTAAATATACACGTTTTCATAAATCCTGTCTGGTCTGAGATCAATTTTATGAAATAATTTCAATGCTTTTGAAATAATCAGTATATTTGGTTTCCATAAGTTTTTTGGATACTGTCGAAGTTATTTTGTTCCATTTTATGTATGTGTTTCATTCGAGGTCATTTTGTCAACTACTTGGCGATAGCCACATTTTATCCATACATCGTGTGCACGAACAATATCTTCAAATTCTTAACGGAATATATGCTCAAGAAATCTGGGGAATGGGAGTGGGGAGTGGGGAGTGCAGAGTATTAAACAAATGGGAGGAAAAACAGGAAAGTCACCATGAAGGTTGAGAGGTTACGAATGAGAAAAAAGAGGAAAGACAAGCAAAAGGCAAGAAAGGAATGAAGGAAGATAAAAAGATGAAGGAAGACAGAAACAGAGAGGGGGTTCTGAAAAAAGAAGGGCTTGGAGAGGGAGAAATGGTTTCGATAAATGAAGGGGAAATATTAAACCGTCACCTTATATGCAGCTTTTTACCTCCAACATCAAGCAATGGTTGGGGTAAATTTAAGTAACCCCGATGAAATATACTTATTTCTGTGCGCAAAATTTGAGTTTCAAGTATGAATTATTACAGCTTGGACACATAGATATAAACGTCAGAACACATAAATAACAGACCCAACAACAGTGATTAAACCGGTCTGATATTGGAAGTGGTGAAAAGATGAAAATTTATAGAAAATGATATAATGGAAGAGCATGGAACAAAATTGAAAAGACTTCCACAATTGATCTGTCAGTCACTTGATAGAAACCGTCACAAAAACATTTTGGCGGCACGCTTCGGTAAGGATGATCGATTAGTGGACTGGAAAAAAAGGGGTGATCAATAAACAAGTTACTTCTTCCACCTTTTGTTGGGTAATGATATCAAAAAAAAAAAATTAAATCAAACTTTTTCTTTAAGTGAACGCTGCCGGACACAAACTAAAAGGCCAATTTAATATAAATCTACATTGTAAATGTTTGTGCTCTCCACTAAAAAATAATTGGGGGATAATTTCTAAAAGAACAAGCGTGAATACTACCGGGAACAAACTGAGGAGCCAATTTAACATAGATTCACGTTAATTGAATCCAATTCACCAAAAATTTCTTTGGGGGAAGTAATTTTCAAAACACAAAAAGTGTTGTCTAGATATAATGAGGATTAAATGTTTAAATGTTCAGAACTTAAGCTCTACTAGTGCAGCCTATACGCGCAACATATACTTAGATAACTAGCTAGACCCATTTAAAAACTGAAGAAAGGGGCAGTACGATTCAAAATACAGGCAATAGGGAATTAAAAGAGACAAAACAAAACAGAAGGGAGAAGGATTTATTGCGGAAGTGTAAACCTTATCAGTGGTTATTGTATAATAAAATTCCTTCAGTGAACGAGATTTTTCGAGCTTCTTCCTCCGAAACGAACAGTTCCCTAAAGCATGTCTACGATCAGAAAGCGCAAATTAAAATCTCTCACAAAAATAGAAACCTTAAAAGAAAAAAGAATAATCTTTACTTCTTATTAGTAATGTATGGTGGTTTGTATCACGGGTGTGCTCTTAGCTACGGATACACAAAAAAGTAATGGCCAGTAAAAAAAACCTTTTTGGTTAAATGCAGGGAAGGTGGTCCCGTTTGTAAATTTTCAAAGCTTCGTTCATTCGATGTTACAAACAGTGCACAAATAAAAAGAAATAAGAGAATTGATGAAGAGTCTTTTGGTGGTACATTTTTTCTTAATTTTCGTAATTAACATTAGAAAGGCGGGGGAAATTATTGTTTTTAAATCCTCGAAAGCTTCTTTCGACCGACACATTGTCGTTTTCCGTTCTAAATGACATTTTTCAAAATTATTTGAATTATTTCCACACAGTATATCTAAACATTTTTTGACGGCTGAGAGTGTCGATTTAACTGTCCATTGCTTATTATGGACACTAAAATATTATTACGTTTTTGGTGCATCCATCATTCAGAGCACATTCAAGATACATACTTCCATATACTACAGCGTCTCATTATTTTCACACTGGACCTTTTTTTTCCACGTTGAATAGCTCACTGGGGAATGAACTTTGGGGTCACAGCAATGAAAATGAACAATCGAAATATGAATAGTATTGATGATGGTAACTGTAGCATTTATTATCTTAAAGACGTATCTTCGCTTAAAGGCAGCTTTAAGCGGCCATTTGAACTCGATATCTTATCACTTTCCATTTATAGAAGATATATCATAATTACTTGTCAATGAACAGTCTTTTCGGTGACAATAATGATAGGTGCGCGAGACGAAGATGGGCTTAGGGTTGCTACCGATGCTATAAGTGTGACAGCCACATCGGGAAGGAAGAGGAGAGAAAATGAATGTCGTGATTTAATGAGAGGGTAGGATGGAAGAAAAGGAGGTGAATTTAATTATAGAGTACGTGGGATGAGAGAAAGAAAGGGGAAAAATAAATTCGAAGTTCAATAAGAAGAGAGGAAGGGAGAGGAAGAAAAAGGTGAGGCAGTTTGGTAAAAGGGTAGGAAAAGAGAGTGGCTGATGGCTGCGATTGATTCTATTTATATGTAGGATTTGCAAATGAATAAATAACTACTCTTGAATCTACATTTAATATACCTGGACCTACCCCCCTTGCCAGACCTCGTCATTATGATATAAAATAGGGGTAAGCACGAATGAAGACCCAACATTGTTATTATTGGGTTGCACATTGGACTTGAAATTGCTTCATTCTCCAAGTTGGAGCAGTTTGATGGAGTTGTGCTACCGAAAATCTCATAACGATATGCATCCTGGTTGTGCTATGGTGAAAAACGTGTTTATTTAATAAAATACCACATTGAAATACATACTCTGTAGGGGGCGTTATCCTAACTTAAAGATATTTTTCTGCCCACTCCCAAAATATTTCAAGTATAAATACACTTATTCATATAACTAATTAGGACATACACCATATATATATATATATATATATATATATATATATATAAAAGCTTTACGATTTAAACACAAAGCACTGACAAAAAAATCGAACTTTTTGTGTCATTTCAGTCACTTATTTTCAAATATCTGTTGGTGTTTTTTTCTGTTTTACATATACATCGTTATGGAGGTACAATATACAAGATATAACTTGTTGGGATCATCAGTTTTTTACCTTGTAACTGTTTCCGGGATTTTAAAAACAAGAGTTGTATCAACATGGTAATATGATGATGTATCGTACATGGATATTATTTCATACTACACATTTACTTTTTTTAACGATGCTTACTTACGTAGACTATTAAAAAAAACATTAACCGATGAGGCATAAGCAAGTATACCAACAAAAGGTGACTCATGGCTCGTATCGAATCTATTGAGTGTTAATGTAAATAATAAATCCTTTGTGTCAGCTATAACCTCAGACTACATACAAACTTATATCATCTTCAAGGATACTAATTACAAAGAAAATTTTTCCACTAAGTCAATTTTCCTACGTCATATACCATCTTGCTTGCACCAATCTGTTTATTTTCTTTTAAATAATCATAAGGTATCCTTATATAGATGGTGGAAACTGAGCCAAACCGCTAACTAGCGGGTAATAACACCTCAATGGGCTATTCCATTAATATACCTGAACAATTGGACATTCCATGTTCAATCTCCGACCAAAACCAACCACTTCTCAGTCAGACAAATGGATCAGGGCCAAATTTCTCACATTAACAAAGACTGAATCCATTTCTTCTAGTTACGTAGTTCCCCTAACATTACCTCATATTTACTTATTTCCTATACATTGTTCATGCATTTCATTTTTATACTCTCATTAATATATTTAACTTTCGTAATTATTTCATTATGGTCAAGATGGTAAGCTTTAAAAAGGATCAGGAAGTTTAGTCATGGTTTTATCAAATTGTTTAAAAATCTTACTAAATTTGCTATCTCGATCAACCAATTTCCAATGTAAAACCTGATAAATCCATGTATAGCTCTAGCTATTCTCAAATACTCTGATAATCCCGTAAAATATATAGTATGGTATACCGCTTGTTTTAAAAAGACTTTCGTACGTGATTGAGCGGGAAGGGATATCGGTTATCAAATAATTTATTGACAAACATTCCATCCTCGATTTTGATATCCAAATCTACGAACGTGGCTTTCATCCCGTTATGTTTACACTTATTCAAGATCCTCAGGGTATATATTACCGTATGACTTTCTGAATTCTCCAACATTATATTAAGTCGTCAATAAAATGGTTGTAATTTAAAAATGTGCGAGATTGCTTTATATTAGTTCTAATCAAATATGACATTAATATATATTAATCTCTATGTAAATATAAATTTGTCCAGTAAAGCACAGGATCTACTCATATTGGGACACCCATGATCTGATTGAATATTTGATCACCCATTTTAAAGTAACCTTCCTCAATCAGATGACTAACACGTAAAGCAAGTCTTGCCTTCTGTTTTCCCCCAGAAAGCTTTAAGATTTGGAAACTCATATATATTTACAATTTCCTCCTGCAAATGCCTAGTCAATTATCTCATTTAATTCTTTAATAGGATCTTCATCGGGAATTTTAGTGTAAATAGTGTAAATTCGAAGGTTAGGGTATATTTATCGCTTCATTTTTTTTTTCATGGGCATTGAATTATTTACCACCCTAAAAAGATTTGAATTACTACAAAATTAATTTTGATATGAAACTTCTGTATTTGATTGTATATTGAATTAAATACTTTGGAAATAATATTGCTAAGAGGTTTATCAAATTCTTGAGGCTGCAATAAAGTGAGCATCTTTGGATTTTCAAGCATTTTAGGTACCCAATACATAATTTATAACTTTGTATTTTTTTCATCTATTTTGAGTCCAAAGTTTTCATATAAATTGATTTTATTCAGCATGATATTATCTGGTTCACAAGTAGATACGTTATACGTGGCTGATAATGTCTTTAGTGAACCTACCTCGGACAATATCTTTTGAATAATATATTTTTCACATGAATGCAATATTATTTGCCACTTTATCGATTGGTACGACGAGAAATTTATTTTGAAATTCCTAGAGATCTGTTAATACTTGAAAATATTTTTAGCACTAGTCTCGTTTTTTAAGGGCGTTTTTTATGATTTGATACTTCAGGTAATTTTGAATCATCAAGTCCTTTAGTTATATAAAAAAAAACCGCTAACATTACGAGAGATACTTTTATCCGTCTCGATTTGTGGTTTATATAATTTTGTGTCATCTATATCAAATATGTATTGAAATCATTGGAGTAATATTATCATCTTATATATCTATCCAGACTGCAACATTTTATGCGCTATATCTTTCAATATTTTTTTTTTTTTGGTTCTATTCAGAAGTTTCCTAACGTAATTGAAAGATCCAGGAAGATCATCGTCCCTCGCTACAAAATTTCTAACTTTCAAATGATGTTGTGACTAGAACACATGTGTATGTGTATGTATGAACATATATATATATATATATATATATATATATATATATATATATATATAAACAAACAACAAAAATTGAAATTATCAAGCAAAAAGCAACTAGGTTTCGTTTGTTGAACGAAGTTTCACAAAAAAGCATATCATAAATGGCTCCATAAATAACGTACTTGAGAAGAAAAAAATACCTGCACCGAGACAATTTTTGTTATAACACTCAGAATTGAAAAGAAACAGTTGGTATAGTGAGAAAACTAATAAATAATTGTGAGTCTGCGCATAACTATTGTCCATATCAATATTTTTTTAAAATTCACTATATTTTTTATTCTCCCTAATTTAATTCTCGCTACTGGGTTATCAATATCAAGTCTATTTCTAATGGTGTGACCATAAATTTTATTATATGCTCTATAGAAATTGTATCATTTTATATGACCGTAGAACCTGCTCTCTCTCTCTCTCTCTCTCTCTCTCTCAACTACTTTAAACTTTTTGAATAAATATGAGGTTATATTTCGGAAGTTATTTTCTTTACTTGGGTGTGTCTAGTTCGTGGCCATGTTTTTTTCAAATATGTTTTTCCTGTTGTATTTATAATTTTACACGGCCTGAAGGTAGCGGCGTCTGGGAAGTTCTAACAGATACTACGAGATGATCTAACAAACTTTAGCTGAAAAGGTCCCTGAGCACCATCAAAACAAAAATAAGTTCTCTCATTATCCCTGTCTGTGTACGAGAAAGTTATCTGATGAATCTATTTTTGATATACACTATTGGTTACCTTCAATTCATGATAGCCTGCAGACATATATGTATATTAACGCAACACTTTTCTATTCCCAATGTACACGGTTATAAACTATCTGAAAATATTTAATATATTCTTGGTTTTAACCTTAAGCTATGCACATCGTCCCTTGCTACAAAATTTCGATGTTTTTAGGTTTTTCTTTTAATGAACTTTCAAAATGATCTTATGACTAGGTAGAAAACGTCAACCAAAACTGTCACCATAGGTTTCTCCAGTTTTCAAGTTGGTTTGGCTGACTGGCTATGTATGCATGTATCACGCGTACAGGCTGCACGAATAGTGCTATGATACGGAAAATTGAAACACACACGCTCTTTGTCTCTATTTGTGACCCCCATAACATTTTTTCAGTGTGGATTGAATTTGCAATATGATTTTATGCTAAATTAGTTTCTTACTTCATATCCGGCTGAGTTAGTGGTTATTCTTAGAAAATTTGGATTGTTAATGATCCACCGGAAAGCAAGAGAAGTATCTTATTCATGGATCAACCTTTTTTTCAATTTTTTTAATTCATCACCCTTAACACTGCATGCTACCAAAACACATTAGCCATGCTGTGGTTTCTTTTGAGTGATTAAAGAGATCTGTACGTTTCGTTTTTTGTTTTTTTCCTCTTCTGTATACGGATATTAATTTCCGGGAATACAGGAGCCATTTTTGAATGGTTAAAATTGGCTACGTTTTTCATTGACAGGCTTTGAATGGCTAAAATTGTTTCCAATAATGTGTTAATATATGATCAATACGTACCATAATTATTACGTTGATATTAGTCAATACTTTGTATGATTGTGCTTTGGTATTCTTTTATATGCATAATATTCTTAGCTGCTCAGTTATTTGGAAATGAGATCTAGCCAATTTTAACCATTCACAAAGCTAAAAGTGCGTGTATCACACGTCCCTCAAGAGCCAACCCCCTGATGGAGTATGATGGTCGGTGACAAAGATCCGGTTTTTGTTGCATACATCAGCTTAGTGATCCTTGCGGGTCTCAAGTTGATACCAAGACTTATCACCTACAAATTCGTTTTTTTATGATTATCTCCTTGTTAGTATGCAAGTCCACCGAAGAGAAACCTTCACCCAGCTTAGAGTGTACTCATTCAGCTGCCAAGTGCATTGGGGAATTCGTCCTAATAGAAAATTTTCCGTGCTCTTCGCTCATATCAGGAATCGAACCAGGGACCTTTTTTGCATGAGGCAAACGTACTTATTATTATATCATCCAAACAGACCTCTCTTTTACACTATCTGAGCAGATATTTGGAAAACTAGTCATTGAAAAACATGGCCAATCTTAGCCATTTTCAAAGCCAGGAAAGGGTTTACATATTCTGAACACGTCAATCTAATGAGCCTAATTTCCATGTCTTGAGATCATTAATATTTATTAAAATACTAAGTAGTAATGATGCAATTTCTGAAATGAACAGACATCTTCTCTTTCACAAAATTTTCCCGCCAAAAACGGAAAGTAACTTGTCTTGCATGCTTGGCTTCGATCATTCTTATCTTTCGTCTATGTGCATGTGTTTTTGAATTCCAGTGTTCCTGGACATACCGTTTTGTCTACAGACTTGAAAATTAACAATACTCCAATAGACCACTTCTAAAGTGTTTTGATTTTTTGAAAAAAATCTTTTTTGAACTTTAAAATTCAGTGAGGGCCTCTTCTGACGAATGTAATTATAACATCTATATTCTGGGGATGTTTTTCCAATCAATGTTTTCCTGCGGAATCTTTTTCGATTTTATTTGAAGGAAAGAATATGTTTGTATTTTTATTTTTTAGCTTCTTGAAAGGACTGAGGGAAAAACCCGTTTGGAATCAATTTGTTTTGGTCAATTTTCGCTTGTCCTCGATGTAACCATAAATTGTTACAAATTCAAGTTTCCGGGCGTCCTGAAAGGTTTTATTCGATTTTTGTTCTAGTTCCTACAGGATGATTGCAGGAATAAATACATAAGCGTATAGTTCTGTAACAAAGTAGCCCTTTGATTATTACGTTGACTCATGCCTGTGTTTGAGAAAACCCTACTTTATACTGAAAACATCAAAAAGAGATGGCATCATTGATATCTAAAAGACTAGTTTCAAAAAATACTGAGAAAAGTGGGTATATCATAGGTACAGACGTATGTTGAGTGATTGATATGTTCGTAGCTTGGAGGGAAAGAGTTACACAGCTAAAAATAAATTCACAGACATTTCAATTCTTTGAATGATTACACAGAAAATTGGAAGTCCATAATTGATTCATTTTTTTCTCTTCTGGACGACTGAAATTTGCAAGTCAGCAATTGTTGAAAGAATAGACGATGAAAACTATTGCACAGTCATTGGGTGCCATTAGAGTGCGCTGGTTGATAGACAAGGTTTACATTCTTAGCTGTTCAAGCAAGAACTGTGCCAAACCTTCTCCGCACATAATCATCGTGAATATTTTAGTGTCTATCATTGGACATAGTCCTTCCACATGATTCACCAGACCTCTCTATCTTGGGCACCACGGAGCGGGTATTTTCTGAGTATATCTAGCTCGTCATACGATCTAACTTTTTGTCAGCTGCAATTTCACATATGATCACTTGGGATCCACATTATGAGTCGTGATGTCCAATGGTTGTCTGACTTTCTTATAACATGTCCAGTCCATTGCCATTTGAGGTTTCTAATGGAATCTATGATATCTTGGACTCCTATGTTGTTTCTAAAGTATTGTCCTGTGATCTCACCATGGGAGGCTGAGCATGTTTCACCTATGTGCACGTTGCATGGTTCTCAGTTTGAAGGTCAATCTTTTGGTTAGGTTTCATTTTTCAGCTCCATAGGTGACTATCAGGGGAATGCATTTGTTGCATATGTTCCTTTTTCTTGGAAGTTAAGCTTCCCCTACCGAAAGCTTGCCAACCTAATGTGAACATCCGCTTAATTTTTCCTTCTTTAGAGGATTTCATGGAGACCATATATGACAGAATATTGCAACATATCAAGCGACACAGCAGTTCCTTCACCAGGCTACAGAAAGATAACCTTTTCAACTAGAAACAAGACTGGGAAAACAAAGGAATCAGTATAGACGGCTAATACCTAAGTAATCTCAGATTTTCTTACGAGATCGTTCCTTTGACAGAAAACGCTTGGCAAACTGAACGCAAGAAAGCTATTCTTCAGCGAAATAAATGCCATGTACAACAAACATGTTGAGGACAACGACGATCTAAATCGAAAACGCAGAGTTGAAGAAAATAAACCACTTTATCTACGTAGGAAAAGGAATCTCCATGAAATTATTGCTCTACTGATGCATACATCTCTTACCCAAATATTGTTCATCAACTGATAAATAAGCAAGGATATTAGTCTTATAGTGTGTCTACATTCTACCAGCCATTACTACGATTCAATTAATATTTGCCTGTCAAAGGGGCGTCATGTAAGTAAAAGAAAATCAACTTTCAATGTTTATATATATATGTGTGTGGGTGAAATATAAGGTATGAGACTCAGGAGTAGGAGGGTATGGAAACTTCATTAATTAGTTGATGCATAAAATTGATTAATTGGTGTGCTATACATATTTTGGGAGATGTTCCCATCTTCAGGAGCGTGTGGCGTGTGTATGCTTTCCAGTGGTTGAAAGGTTTCCGTTGTAAAAATAAATTTAACATCAGGTGTTTTCCTTTGGAAGCATAAATTGGAATCAAGGCAGAGGATTCCTTTAGGGTCATCATGATGTATGCAACTGTTCTGTGTGGTGAACTATATCGGAAGATGTATGTACTAATAGTATTTTTAAAGAAAATATATCCTAAAGAGAGAAGGTCTGATAAGATCGTTTGTCGCTAATTCTGATGATAGAGATTTTTTCTATTCTTTAAATGCCCTAATTCCACGGTTGCCATAAAATCAGGATCCAGCTCTGCATTGCAATTTTTTTTAATTGAGCCCATCCTCTAAGTCATAACATAAAGGAGGGAAACTACCTGATTTAGTTTTATTCTCTCAGTTGGAGCACGGTGAAGATGCTGGGATAAGAAGATTCGTCCTACCATGTGCCGAAAATCGATTTCGAATATATTAAGGACGGACTGACAGATCCTGTTATAGAGATGTGTGTTGATACATCTAAAACTAGAGATAGCTAGCAATATAGATAAATATGGTCCAGCCTATATAGACAGATCTAAAATGAGAAAAGCACATGACGCTATAAAAAGAAACAAAATGCCGACGTATATAAATAATACCAACATGAGATGCCCAATTTCAACGACCGACTGGTTTTTATAAACCAGTTTCTCATTTTGTCGTCCGTCCTACATCAAATGATTGAATCATTTTTTTTTCACTGTCGATACAATTTCTTTTCATTACCCTGTTTAGTGACCACAGGCAGTCGTCCAATTCGGGTGGTCTCATGCACAACGCAGGTTAACATTCAAGTTATTGACACGGCAGCTGCAGGGAATTTGTTGCATAGTACAAAGAAGAAACAAAAAAAAACACTCCATATGATGACGATGAACGGGTAATGCTCTGGGTATCAATAAAAAAGAAGCGGAAGGAAATCGAAGATTATATATATATATATATATATATATATATATATATATATATCGTGTGTGTGTGTATATACAAATAACCTCTGATATGTTGGCCATTGTTGTGACAAAAGTATAAGCTGTTGAAAATAATGAATAAAATGGAGAATTCATGCGAGTCAGATTGTCTATTATGAGTGATATATATACATATACATATACATATATATATATATATATATATATATATATATATATATATATATATATATATACGCACGAACATATTCTCCATTATATAAGGAAAAACTTTTTGGTTTTTATTTGACCCAATCTTAGTTGATTCATCTCCCCCTTCAATAAAACCGAGCATTATATTTATGCTAAATATAAAACTGCTTTTTGTTCTATAAATGCACCTAAACACGATTTGAATTCTCACCCATGAACAAACCGTTGCTTGCAGGATTTGAGACAATTCACATTCACAATGAGACCTTGATAGATTCAAGTGTGATTTGACATCTGAATCTAACAACTACACCTGTGGCTCTTCCCCTTTGGTGATCCCAGTCTCACCCCGACAGCTAAAAAATAGTTTTCCCTTTACTATAATAGAATAAATCTGCTGTTGAAAATGTATACCAGCGTACTGTTACATTCAGAAATTTATCAAAATGTACCGTTTTGAATCGAGGAAAGTACCCATGAACAGATAAATTCTTTGCAAAAATACTAATGTATGAAAGTTACTTGATTAAAAATTTGAGATTTCTTTACTCTGTGAAATTTAGTAAAGATAACGCATCTACTTAATCGCTTTTAAACATCACAGAGTTAACTGTTCACTATGGAATCTACGACAAAATTATCAAGTAACAGTGTTCTGTAATCATGAATTCATAAGGTATAATTATTTAAAATTTCATAATCAGGAATTGATCTGATGAGCCTCAACAGGGCTCTATTTTGAGCCACGGCGCACTTTTCGTTCTTCACATCCAAATTCTTAATTGCAACTCATTTGTTGACGTTCATTTCACGTTCAGAATCACTGAACTACACGCTAAGACATGCTGGGAATGATTCAAGAAATCAGAAAATGCCTATATATATATATATATATATATATATATAAGAGAGATACCCAAGCTGAAATCATCTAAGGATCAGATATCTATTGACAGAAAAGAAGTGAACTTTACGCATGTGTGTGTGTGTGTGTGTAACCATATGCTTAACAATGGGCTTTCGCTAGGGATGACCAATGGGGCATTGCCTTCACCGAGATGAAGGTTGTTTGAGGGTTGGAACTTTATGGTCAATAAAGGTTAATGGTACAATAAAATTGTCTTATGTAACCCCGAGCTAATGTTCCCATAAAAAAAGGGTATTATTATCTTTACTTTCTGATAATAGGGTTGCCACGAAGGTATATTCCGAATGTATCATTATGGGCCCCTATTCCCCCCCTCCTGAAAATATATTCCCCACCCCAGAAAAATGGTAGCAAACGTTTGTTCACACAACTACGCAATTTGAACTATAAAACTATAAATATAGATGATCTATGATTTTTCAATAAGAATGACGCAATATGTTCAAATATTCGGATAGACCATTTTTTCATCAGAAATATATTTTATTCTATTATGCTGATGAAAAATATCCCACCCATTATTTGAAACAATGGACTCTGCAAGTTTTGAACGAAGAAAACATCGAAACAAAATGAAAAAGTCACATTATTTATATGAAGAGATAAGAGAATATCATTCCATACAAAAGTCGTACTTTATTCCAACCAAGAAGCATATCTCGTGTGATAATAAAAATATTAATCTATACAAAGTGTCCTTAAAAACCCATCTATTGATTGCAGTAAAATCTCTCCATAAATAGAGTATCAATGTAAAGCCCATATTTTTTTTTTTAATGCAACTTGCCAATAAAGTTGTTTGCATAACATGGGACAAGAGCTACAGTTTCGAAATGTATCTATTTACCTAGTTTACATAAGTATGGGAGTCACGAAACAAGAGTTTATTTTCTAATTGAAACTTTCTAATGTTTGGAGTTCCGAATGCAATAATGATCGAATGTTTGAATTTCCGAAGTGATAATGATCGAACGTAATAAGGGTTGAATATCTTGTAAATAAGATTTAGTTATGACGTAGGTTCTCTTGACTCCTTTGATAATTGATATGGAATTTGTCCTATTCACAAGTCTTATCTTTAAGATAGAGTAAAGAAAATGTACGATTTCAAACATTCATTATCTTTTTAGATATCTTGCATCAACTAGAAATGTGTGATTGGAGTGGAAATCGGGGTCTTACGGTCGCTTTCTCCCTAGGATGAAAAGCATGAAGGCTTTCACCCACCTTTCAAAGATTTTTGGCTAACAGAGACCATCATTATCATCCACAGCTTTGTAGCTTCCCCTGTTGGATATGGATCCTCCCAAAAAAATTGCCATATTCATCTGTCATAGGCGTCGCAGAGCCATTTCTTTCTGAATTTATCCAGCTTGTCACGCCATCTTGCTTTGTTGGCTGCACTTACGCATATGATCTCTGGGGATCCAGGTTGTGACCATGATGACTAGTGGTTGTCTGACATTCTTGCAACATGCCCATCTATTGCGATTAGAGTTTTTCAATGGTTTCTATGATATCTGGAATTCTTGGCTTTTCTCTAATGCACTGTGTTATCTCATGTTTGTTTGTACATGATTCTCTCCTGTGCACGTTGTTTTCAGTTTAAGGGTCAATCTTTTGGTTAGGCTCCATGTCTTTGCTCCATATGTGACTATTGGGAGGATGCATTGTATATCCTTCACTATATGACGAGTGGGAGTTTCTTAATCTTGAAAATTGAGTATTTTCGACCGTGATCTTGCTAAACTAGCGTGATTATTCGCTTGATGTCTTTTTTTAAGATTTCATGGTGGTTTGTTGTCTAAAGTAAATGTAGTGGTCCACTTCCTCCAACACTGCATTTTCCATTTTGATCTTTATGCGTGTCTTCAAGTTTGTTTTACATGACATTTGTTTTGCTTGAATTCATGTGGAGGCCAGCTTCCTTGTTATCTTCATTCAATTCGTCTGACATTTGTTGGAAATCGTGAAGGTTCTTTAAGGGGACGATGTTTGAAAAACTAGCTTGTTCCTGTGGTTGGCTTTCATCTGGCATTTTGGTGAGTCAGTTGAGGATCTCTCTGGTGAAGAAGTTGTAGATGCAGTTAGATAGACTTATTGGCCCATAGTTGTTGAGTTCTTTTGTGTTTCCTTTTATTTATATAACAGCATTTTAATTGTGATACTCCAATTTTCTGGTACTTCGTTTGAGGCACAGGTTGGCAATTTCCTAGTAATGACTTGTCCAGCTTTTTGTGTCGGTCAATGATGATGGTATTGGGTTCAGCGCCCTTTCCTTCCTTTGTTTGTTTGATGGCTTGCTTCACTTCATGTCCAGTAATATCTGAAATCCTCAAATTGATTACTTTCGGCCTGTGTTTATTTCTGTATCCTTTGTTTGGTGGAATAAAGGTTTTCGTAAAATTCCTGAGCACGTTCGACAATTTGGTCCAAATCTGTTCCTTAGTCTTCATTTGCTCTGAAAACTTATTTGCTTTCTTCTGGTGCCGAAAGATTTTCCAATACTTTGGAAGCTCGTGCCTTTTTTGAAAAGGCTTTCAGTGACTGCCGTCGTTTGTTTTCTTTGATATTCTCCGTTCCTCGTGGATGGTTTTATTCAGTTCTTGCAGTTTCTGCGTTCTTTCATGAAATTTTGTTTCTTCCGAAAGTTT
The DNA here is from genome assembly GCA_963457665.1 of Thysanoteuthis rhombus. Classification (NCBI taxonomy): domain Eukaryota; kingdom Metazoa; phylum Mollusca; class Cephalopoda; order Oegopsida; family Thysanoteuthidae; genus Thysanoteuthis; species Thysanoteuthis major. The sequence goes on along the minus strand of OY735212.1, from coordinate 6,585,421 downwards.
ACTTATGGTTTGTGTGTTCTTCGGCTTAAGCATTTTGGCCAATTCAATTCAGGGGTTGTCATATTGTTTCTTAGCTCCTTAAATTATCGGGTAAGCTCATTTTATACGCAAAGTGGTTATGATTCTGTGGTCACTTCCAATATTGACTTGATTTAGAACTTGAATATACTTGACGGTGTCGCTCTTGTCTTCTACGATGAAATCTACTTTGTTCTTGGTTTCGTGATAGGAGCTCTTTCAAGTCATTTTTATTGGCTCTCAATTTGAAGAAAGTGTTCATAATTTTGAACCTGCTGGCAGTTGAGAAATTAAGATTATCACCCCTATCATTCTGCATTTGTATCAACACTTTCCGATGCATTTTTCATTACCTTGTCCCACTTTGGCATACAAGTCTCTCATAGTGATGTTGGAATATTTTGTTTTTTTGTATCATACAATTTACTTTGTTATATTTTCTGTACCTTTGTCGATCGACTGTAAAGAATGAGCGTAAACTTGGATGATGTTTTGCTTGTACCTCTTTGAGAGCTGTACAATGTCACTGGTTACGCGTTTGGGTGGCTTTGAATTCAACGAGCTTTTTTATGAATAAGAAAGCCAACTCCACTTTGTTTTTCTTTTTCCTTTTCGTAATTGTATAGAAGATGTTTGCTGTTTAGTTCGATCAGCTCTCCTCAGGGACTTATTTTGCTATGATGTCTGTTGAGTGTATTCCGGCGTTGTAGGAGCCAATGTACAGTACTGTTTTCTTGGGGAAAGCTATGTGTGCGACAATCCAAACAAGTGATGTCTTCGGTTTTTGAAACTATAGGCCCAGTAGGATTTTTTTTTATGGTAACGTTCTTCATGTTGTATTTGGGGAGTCACCCTTTGAACACTCCACACCCAACCAAAGCAAGTGGTTGCGGCTGATCTTTTGGGGAACCGATGACCCAGCAGGAACGGTTGGCATATACTAGATCTTATTAACCATGGGAAACGGTGGGCCTTGCCCTACCACATGACATGCTGGCAGAAAGTCTTGGTACTTAGTACTACTTAGAATAATGATGTACGCGGCCAAGTGTTATGTGGCAGATAGCACTGGGTTACATGGTTCAAGAAGTAAGGATTAATTCCTCACCCAACCTTCTTCCTTGCTGATAGTATTTGCAAAAGTCTGAATCGAAATCTTTATTTGAATGCTTACTAGGTAATATGTTTGCGGTTTAATGCTGTACATTGAAGGTTAAAATAATGAAATTTGTTTCAGAAGATTTGAGCATTTTAAGTCTATCTGATTTTTTGTCTGCTAAATGTAGTTTTCACAAAGTTTTAGTAATGAGTATCTAAGTATCATTCGAAAATGACACAAGAATAAAAGAGCCATCAGCAGTTCTGGAGATGTTTCCTCCTGCGTGTTGTAGCGGGTCAGAAGACAAACCTTTTACCGTGGGATGGTATCAATCTCTGAGGGATACTTTGACATCCCTTCATTTCCCTGGGTTGAGTTCTATGTCTGCTGATATCCATTTACTTCATTTACACGAGAGTGGTTGGTCAAATGTATGTATATAAAGAGAACCGTCCACAGTCTTTGATATCTATATCTACGCGCACATAGGTGAATGATTTTGGATTATTCAAACCTCTCGCCCATTCCCTCCAAGTTTTGTTTTTGAAAAGGTCCTGAGATATTCGTTATCATCGGAGAATCATTGATTTTTTACAAACGATTAGAAGTCAGGTGGTTTGACGGATATCCTGCATTGACAATACACGGTGCTTAAGTATATCTATAAATTCAATATACGTCAATGGGCGTGGAGTTTGTCAGTCACCATATGGACAATGCCTGCAGCATTTAGTGTTGAATTATAAAGGGTACCTCAAAATTTTAGTAAGTTCAAAGAAAAACATAAAAATAATTAATGTGTTACGTAACTCTGACATAAATATTACTTCAGTCGGACAGTTGTAGGAATCTGCATAGCAACAATTCATGGTTTGCGAAAAACTTATTTTTGTTGATTATAGAGGCTGGAATCTAAATGTCCCTTGCATTATGAGGTCATGTTTGTGCGTGTTATCTCGCCCTTACTTTGAACTGGTCCACTTTTCCGATGGAGAAGGGGACGTTACGCACAGTATTTTGGTTAAAAAAAATTTTTTTTTCAGTTTAATTTCGAGAGAAAACAAAAAAAAAACATCAATAAACAAGAGGTTAGTCAGCCATTACATGATCGGCATCTGTATTTTGACACTTGATACGACAGATCAGGAGAGAAAGAAAACTGACACCCAAAATGGTTTATTCTGGAACGTAGCACAGGAACTGTTTATGATAAACTATATAACTGAAAATAAAGACCTGTTCAGCTAGTATATAATAACTATACATTCACGAATATTAATATTCGCATTTACACTACAACTTTACCCTCTTCTGTTTATTTCACCGATTCTATTTGTGTACATTTGCATATGAAATTGTGAATAAATATAAGCGAGAGAAACAAGGGGAACGTTAAAAAAACTCAGCACGTATACACTTAATTGATTTCATATGATCGTTTCACATAAAATGACATATGTATACAAACATATGTAATTACATGGGTATTGATTGCTTATACATCAATGTATACGTTTATTCCAATAGATATATGTAACTTAGCGTGTGTTTATAAATGCATTTATACATATAAAGCTGCGTGTATAGATAGCAAAATTTACACATATATAGCCTATGTACACACACACTATATATATATATATATATATATATATATATATAGTGTGTGTGTGTGTGTGTGTGTGTGTATGTGAGTCCCACACAATAAGGTATAGTTTTTCATTAGATATAATTGAATAAAAATATCCTATGTATTTTTGTTCTTTTGTGAACAGATCAATATTAGTGCTTAGAAGTCGAAGGCAAATAGTTTGAATATTCATTATAATTTTATTATATTTCCTGTGTTGCAACGCATTTAAAACACATATATATATATATATATATATATATATATATATATATATATATATGTGTGTGTGTGTGTGTGTGTGTGTGTGTGCGTATAAATGTGGATACACATGAATTTTTGTGGGTGTAATTACGCATATGTGCTCAAAAGTCCTTAAAACTTGATATTTGCATGCAAATGAAAATCAAGTGGAATAAACATTTCAAATTTACCCGAGACAAACAGACGCAACTTCCAATATTACTCGATGTAAACAAATGAAAGTGAAATGTCGGTGGTGAGTAGAGAAGAATTGTGTGGTCGGGATTGGTTCCAAACCCAACAATTCTTGTTTCTGTCACCCCAGACTCTCCCAGTCCTAGTCATCAATTACGTTTATCATGCATCACTTCTACTGTTTGTTATAGTTTGAAGTGTCTGGTTGCAACTTAATCTTTTTGAAAAAGGGCAAGTGATGATCCTGTTGTGATGCGCTTTGCAAAAGGACATGAGAATGAAATACAGTTGGATGGGCAACACGAAACGAACAAGAGAATAAGGGAAAAAAACAACACACACATACATTTGTATTTGTCCAATATATTTAACTGTCCATTCTACTGATAAATGTCATTATATATATATATATATATATATAGTCTCTGTGTGAGTGAGAGAGAGTGTGTTTAGAATAATAAATTAGGAATATTGAATGAATGTTACAACTTTGAATAACTAGAAATATGAACACAAACACCCAAGTTCACGTTATCTGATGACAAAACACACGGGAGATGCTGTATCGCCTTTATTTCGAATTTGAATTAAAATTGAATTATTTCAGATATATATGTAAACGTGGAATGGAAGCTAAAATACATCGTCGATTAGAAAGTATTGTATAGTAAGAGACTAAATTCCCATAAACCATTGCTTACATATATATATATATATATATATATATATATATATATATTCGAGATGTTACACAAAGGATCGGCAAATTACCGTCAAAGATGCTTATCGTACTAGTTTCCAGCATAACTATCGAAGTGGTCTATTTGCTTAGTGATTACAGATTGGCCCTCAAAAGCACTGATGACAAGGAGTAGAGATTAAAGTCCACATAATATTCAGTTTGCACTTATATTTGACAAATGTTTATGGAAATTTTGTGTATTATAATGGTTGACTGTCGTATAATAATGAGATTTTCAAGTTGACGTATTTTTGGTTACATACAGTGTGTATATATCCGAGATAATTTACTTTTTCTGTACGTGTGTTTGTGTGTGTGTGAGTGTGCACGTGTTGATGTAATATCTGACAAATATGTATGAATTAGATAACAAAAGGAAAATATTTTTTCGATTAATTCAGTGTACTGACTTGTTTTGACGAACGTTGCTCTTAATACTTTGATTATTGATGAAAATGTTTCCGTCCAGTTCATATTATTTCGTGACTACGTCACACATAACATGCGAGATTGGACGTCAAGATATTCTTATGATATCGTAAAAACGGAAAACTTTGCCAATATATTTGAAAAAAAAACTTGAGGGACAGGAAAAAAGACCATCGAGGATCCCCAGGATATGTGCAGGTGTCACCAAATGATCATTTACATGTAAGAGAACAAGCTGGTGTATACGTATTAAGCATATCTTTTTAAAAAAATGCTCAATACCATCCGTAGAGCGATTATAAAATGAGTAAAGATTATTTACAGGAATGTACAATCCGGAACGAACCTTTGAAAAATTCGTTACTCATTTTACATATACATGCATATCAGTAGCAGTAGCCATTTTAATTCTACTGCTAGGCAGAAACCTTTCTCATCTCATCCAGTGACGACCGTGGATAAGCTAACCTTTTTTGTTTGACCTTCCCCGAGCATTTACTGTTCCATGGGCAAATATCACTTTCTTGTTAAATATCCAGCCCATCTCCATTTTTGTCTCAATTGTTCGTATATAATCCTTCACTTTTGTCCTTCCTCGGATCCATGAGAACTGTTTACATCCCCCGGTTGGGTGGTCGGCCTCAGTTTATCGAGGGATGATTGTTATACATGTAACTGACTACAAAGAATTCCCCCCCCTATTTTTTGTTCATTACAAGTACTTTCATAAATACAAAAATATACGAGGGCACCCACATAAAAAATACAAATACATCAATTCTCCAAACATTGTAAAGACGACGGAAATTTCGATAGGTAGGAGTCACACCCAAACCTGCAACTAATCCCCCCCCTCTACATTTGTGGGCGCGAAAATTGGGGCCTCTGTTTTCTATCATAGCATCGTTCGTATGTATCCCTCTTTCTCTTTTCCACGAACATATTAAATGCACTCTTTGTATGATTTAGGCTAAAAATACGAAACCTTTCATTCCGATATCGCTATCTCTCCTCGCTCCATCATCATCATTACAACAAGTGCGTTCGTCCCTCTACCTCACCCTCATCGCCACAACAATGCCTGTTCATCATCATCATCATATCAACGCCTGTCCTAGCCAATCTTCATCACCACCACCATGTCTGCCCGTTCTTTCTCGTTTTCTCCACCGAACAAAGTTCCGTTGAAAAGTTGGATCCGTTTCTGGTTTATATGATTTGATTATTCAACACGGTCGATGTTGACTGGCTTCAATTTTCAACACGCGATGCTTCTGCCTTGAAACCATTGTGTTTAACAAACAGAGAAGGTCATCCTTTTTCTAACTTTCCCTGTCCCATCCTATCACTCTATGGTCTCTCTTTCTGGGCCTTTCCACTCGTTCTGCTGGCTATTATTGCCATGCCCAAATCAATTTCAATTTTAGGGGTTTAATTATCGTTTGGTTATTTAGTTGGTTTGAGGGTGAATTCATATGGTACTGGAAAATTCCTCTTCCTGTGGGCGGATGTATGCTGCAATGATTTCATCGGAGTTTATATATATATATATATATATATATATATATATATATATATGATTACGAATACGCATATCATGAATTGGATATATCTAGCTGTGAATAATGGACACCCGTGCGTATATTTGTTCAATGTGGGTGTTGTAACAGCCGGGTACTTCTGAGTGTTTATCCTGAGAATCGCGTGGATAGTTACAGCCAAGTATGCTTGGTCACCTGATTTGGTTTAAACATGTGAATGTATTTTGTTTTCTCTAACATTGCATGAGCGTTTAACGTCTAATACAACACATTTACATATGTGTTTGTGTAACAAAATGCATACATTGTTATGTACATTTCAATGAAATGTCGGTCTTTTTTGCGTAATGCTCCTGTTTTCAACTCTCTAAGCCAAGCAATGAGAAGCTGAATGTTTGCTCAAATTTCCAATATATATATATATATATATATATATATGTTTGAGTGTGTATGTAAACAAACACACTGTAGATATCAGATGAATGTCCCCTGTGCTCATATGAATATTAGGCATAATTTAATCTTTTTCCTCGGGTATATGTTGACAATAACATAAATCAATATTTGAGTCATTCGTTCTTATACACATATCTTACCGTAGCTCACCAAATGTCTCTGTGTAAGCAAAACTGCGCATATCCTTATGAAATATTCTGTTTGTACTAATGTGATGCCGGGGCAGGTTCCTACGTATTTCACAATTCCCCCTCAATATGTTGCAGAAGTTCGATTAACAATGTAGATTCATGTTGAATTGGTCCCTCATCTTGTGCCCAGTATCGTTCACGCATATATAAAGTATCTTCCAAAGAAATTCAACTACCATTGCATTTTTTTTAATATTTTGAAAGACCCGATTAGTTCAAGACATTCGTGGAAAGATCATTGAACTGCTCCGTTGGTTTTTTAGTTCATCACGCACCGAGAGTCATACAAAGACATTTTATTTACCCTAGGTTTAATTCTTTTCAGGCGCTTTATTGCAATGCATACGTTGATAAGTTTACATTTTATCCCTATCAACTTACGACTTAATCATATATCCAACGCGTATTTAGATACAAAGATAGACGTGTCAGGTTTGGTCGTTCAATAGAAAACGTTGCATGATTAACGTGTTGTTGCTGCATATCACTTTCGGGATGATCAATAAAAAAAAATGAAAAAAGTTTTGATAAATGGAAAACTTACTTCTCGTGCATTTTTTAGACAGTAATCACTCAAAAAGTCCGAATTGGATAAATGAAAAAAAAGCGATTACTGACGGACACAAACTTTGGGATCGATTTTGTATGGATTTACACTGAAAACCTATTTAAGGCAGGGGAAGGATCGAAAAACAAAGAAGTGTCTAAGTTTTTCTTGCCCAATTATTGCTTTTCGTCATATAGATAGACACAGACGTAGATCGACGCAGACGTAGATAGACGTAGACAGACATAGACGTAGGTAGACAGACATAGACGTAGGTAGACAGACATAGACGTAGGTAGACAGACATAGACGTAGGTAGACAGACATAGACGTAGGTAGACAGACATAGACGTAGGTAGACAGACATAGACGTAGGTAGACAGACATAGACGTAGGTAGACAGACATAGACGTAGGTAGACAGACATAGACGTAGGTAGACAGACATAGACGTAGGTAGACAGACATAGACGTAGGTAGACAGACATAGACGTAGGTAGACAGACATAGACGTAGGTAGACAGACATAGACGTAGGTAGACAGACATAGACGTAGGTAGACAGACATAGACGTAGGTAGACAGACATAGACGTAGGTAGACAGACATAGACGTAGGTAGACAGACATAGACGTAGGTAGACAGACATAGACGTAGGTAGACAGACATAGACGTAGGTAGACAGACATAGACGTAGGTAGACAGACATAGACGTAGGTAGACAGACATAGACGTAGGTAGACAGACATAGACGTAGGTAGACAGACGTAGACGTAGACAGACATAGACGTAGACAGACATAGACGTAGACAGACATAGACGTAGACAGACATAGACGTAGACAGACATAGACGTAGACAGACATAGACGTAGATAGACATAGACGTAGACAGACATAGATAGATAGTCAGCCGGTCGATTGGCCAAATTAACTGAAAAACAGAAAATACCCATAGTTACCGTTCTCGTTTACTGTTTCTAATAGATAGATAAACAGTTATACATAAATATTTCTCAGTTTTAGCTTTATTTGCAAAGAAAGTTTATAAAGATACTAGTTTTCAGGTCATTGCTTACGGGAATGGATATAAAAACCAATTATAGTAATTTTATCAACATCGGTAACAAACTGGAGGCAAAATTTGAGTCAGTTTTTGTTCAAAACTTGTACTTGATTTGCAGCCTTCCTTTTTGAAAATCGATAAAACTCAGTTGGAAGAAATCAACTTTTCATAAAATACAACTAAAAACAGGCTGTCCATCTACGAGAGTGAGTAAAAACACCGTGGATCAGAACTTCTGAATAAACTCTCGGCGAGATTCGAAGTCACATTCCTTTTTGCAACAGGGTAGAATGGTTAGACGTCTAAGCTGTTCTGATACTGCCTATTCGATGGTGGATCAGTCATAGTTGTAGATCGACGTCCCAAATTGAGATGTGATATAAAGAAAATTACAACAATTAAGATGAAGGGAAATGGTTGTCAAGAATTAATACTCAATCCAACATCTCCGTCAATTGCACAACCGTTGCGTCAAAATTTGAAATCACGTAAAGAAATTCTATCGAAGAATAAATAGAATCAGAGTAAATTCTGTTCATGACATCATTGGTGTTTTCCATTGAAAGGCATCTAAAAGGGTAGAAAAAATTAGAAAAGAAAAAAAAGATGTCTAGAAACATCTACATGGTGGAGGATTTAGATGTTATTTTCTCTGGAGAACGGCTAAATCAAAGTCTTTAAAAGAACATCGAGACACACTTAGAATCTGGTAAATCGAGACGTTATCATCAAAATAATGAAAAAGCCCCCACCAAGTCCAAAAAGCCCTTTTTCAAAAATGAAAAAATATTTTTACGACTTTAATCGAGTATTAATGCCAATTTTCAAGTCCGGGAGCGCCAGAAACAATCACACATCAAAACGGATTGAACCCTTTTCGCTATCTTTGATTTCTAGGGTTGTTCTATGACTATGAAACAAGTTACATAAATGCAAGATATCTTTAGGCAGATGGAAATTTCAAAAATTTTGTCTCCCTTGAATATTCTGGCTTTTTTTTTCTTTCATTTTCGTGCCTTCACATCTCTTGGACAATTTCTGGGTTCAAACTTCTGCGTCAAATGCTTTTTGCACGCCTGTTAACTCAAATTGATTTAATCTATGACCATCCCTTAACACGACTGGATATTTATATAGAGTGTATTTCTGTGATCAAACACGCAAGCTGATATTTCCTTTATGTATTGTACAAAATTCCCGTTTTCACTTCATAATTCTTTTCATTGGTTGATACACGCAACTAAAAACAAGGATAGTATTTGAATAATTGTGCCACTACAAAGTACTAAACCTAAAAATATTACGCTGCACAACAGTTTCTTGTTCATGTTTAGGGATGAACCCGTTTTTGTTTTTTTTTAAAGAAATTGAAGGATTTTGCTCTCTAATCAGCATTCACTGGTTGTCACGTTCGATAAATGACAAATGTTACGTACAGAACACATAGCCAGTCACTTTGCAAATTAAACGAGTGGATTGTGAGGTTTAAGACATTTAAGCACACCAAAATACGCTGGTTTTTATTTCTCATCTTCCTTCAAACACCATTACAAAAGGGCAAATACACTAGTTTTGACCGATCATCCTGATTTGTACTAACAAAATAGGATTTGTATATGCAAAAAAAAGGGGGGGGGGGAATTTTACATGCATATGCTTATTGGTCCTTTTGTTGAATATTTCAAGGTAATTTCATCAAATTAAGTGTCTTTCATCCAACACACACACTCACACATAATAAAAATCCGGATAATATATAATATATGATGTCTGATGCTCAATAGGTTTATTTCATAAAATGCTATATACATTTAACATTATGTTGATTCAGACTAGAACTTATAATATAATGGGTAAGGATTAGTTTCACAAATAAGTTCATATAACTCGGAATTTTTGAGATGAGGTATTATTATTTCCATTATTATTCGGACCATCCTCATCTTTGTTGTTTTTTATACAACGTTTCGGCCGTTGCACTCTACGGCCTTCGTCAGGTATCATCTGGGAGATTTTTGGGAAGTAACGAACCGAACCCTTTATTTTATCCGACGGGGGTATATCGACCGTACTCCCCTCTTTCAGCGTTAGTAGTATTGTTATACTGCCTCACACTAGGATCGAACCTAGTACCATCAGATTACTTAACAGTAATTTGTCTGATGCTGTAACCACATGGACACATAGCGCAGTGGTTACAGCATCAGACAAATTACTGTTAAGTAATCTGATGGTACTAGGTTCGATCCTAGTGTGAGGCAGTATAACAATACTACTAACGCTGAAAGAGGGGAGTACGGTCGATATACCCCCGTCGGATAAAATAAAGGGTTCGGTTCGTTACTTCCCAAAAATCTCCCAGATGATACCTGACGAAGGCCGTAGAGTGCAACGGCCGAAACGTTGTATAAAAAACAACAAAGATGAGGATGGTCCGAATAATAATAAAAAAAAAAAATAAGTTCATGTTTCTTCCCTGTTTGGGCTTTTTTTTTCAGGTGAAAGATTCGGTCAAGATTCCTATTTAGGACATTTTTGCGGTGGTAGGATCTTCCTATATATATATGTGTGTGTGTTTAGTGGTACTTATGAATCATAATTTAGGAGAGTGCGGTGTAGGCATTATCATTTTCAGTATGTAGCTGATCTATCAATACTTTGTGGTACGTTTCCCCCCAGAGAGTATTTTATTCTCACTTGAATTTGTTTCCCAAATTAAGATTCCTTTTGTTGCTTATTCATTTTGAGTTTGGTCTGTTTCCACATGCCTTAGATATGTATGGCGATTGGGTTGTTCTTCAAAGTGGCTTGGGTAGTGAAATATCAATAGTAGTTAATTTGTTGTAAGTCGCTATGTGGGTTATTGAGTTATATTTGTTAATAGATGTTTTGAGCGATCCCGGCATTTTAACGCTACTTCATTTTTCCTGTTTAATAATTCAATTTTTTTTTTGTTTTATGGGCAAAAGTGAGGATTTCAAATTTCTCATTTGAGCATAAGTAACATGGGGTTTCAATATTCTGGCATATGTATGCTTGTTTTGATATTTTCCATTTTACTGTAACTGAGTTTGCTATCAGTCTCCAATAATATATCGACGGTGATGTACCTTTTTATAATTTTAGTTTGTGAATGATGATATATGGTTGATTAATCTTAGTGTAAAGGGTGTTGTATGCCTACATCATACCCTCCTGATCTATGATTTATAGCTGCCAAGAAGCACAGAATTCCCACTAGATAAAAAACATGAGCAATAACACTAAACAATGAATATATAAGAAAGAGAATGAAATGATGATCTGACCACAAAGAAAAATAGACACGCACAAAAAATGTTCTAAATCGGAATCTAAAACAGAGCAAATCATTCGTCTAAAGAAGCTCAAGCAGGGCAGAAACAAACGTGTTTGTGTAGCAAATCCTTACTCCATATATATATATATATATATATATCTTTTTTTCAACATTTCTTATGGAAGTATTTTATCACCCTCGATGATGTACCTCTCTAAGTTCTGTTTGATAATCTAACAAGATAACCAGGTTTCTGAGAGCAAATTTTATTCCTTACTTCAGCTTTAACTATTTATATATGATAATTTGAACGCTTATCTAAATACAATTACTACACTCCATATGTGTCGTTGCAATATTAAGATTTGCTCGAATATAATTTTAGCGCTAAAATTGAGTCAAATACAAATGTATTATATATCATTTCCAAATTTGACACCCATCGCATCACTGATTTTTAAAAGATTTTATATCGTTGCAGAAATACTAGTTTACCTGCGGTGTCAAAAATGATGGAACATATGAAATATATTGATATATCTTGTGAGTGTAACAAAGATGTACACAAAGTCTCGGTGATATGTTTAGATTTGAGACATCAGACCTAACACTGAATTTTTTAATCAATTCCTGGACATTGCCCACCTTGCACGATTCTATCTAGTCTTATCGCAGGTTTTAGAAGTGAATCTTCTATTGAATTACCGTACTTGTTAGTGCTTTCTCCTATGTATATCTGTCCATGGATGTCGGCTTGACCATTCCATCGATGGTACATATCAATGCCTTGACTTCGCAGTAATAGGCTTGCTCATCCAGTTAAACGAAGATTATGACAGCCTTTTCTCACCTGTGATGAGCAGGACATAACTAAATTCACATTCTTTCAGACCAAAATTGGAAAAGGTAGAAAGGGTCCATATAAACGGGGAGGACGAAAGAGCTAGAGAGGGGACGGGAAAAGAGCTAGAGAGGGGACGGGAAAAGAGCTAGAGAGGGGACAGGAAAAGAGCTAGAGAGGGGACGGGAAAAGAGCTAGAGAGGGGACGGGAAAAGAGCTAGAGAGGGGACGGGAAAAGAGCTAGAGAGGGGACGGGAAAAGAGCTAGAGAGGGGACGGGAAAAGAGCTAGAGAGGGGACGGGAAAAGAGCTAGAGAGGGGACGGGAAAAGAGCTAGAGAGGGGACAGAAAAGAGCTAGAGAGGGGACGGGAAAAGAGCTAGAGAGGGGACGGGAAAAGAGCTAGAGAGGGGACGGGAAAAGAGCTAGAGAGGGGACGGGAAAAGAGCTAGAGAGGGGACGGGAAAAGAGCTAGAGAGGGGACGGGAAAAGAGCTAGAGAGGGGACGGGAAAAGAGCTAGAGAGGGGACGGGAAAAGAGCTAGAGAGGGGACGGGAAAAGAGCTAGAGAGGGGACGGGAAAAGAGCTAGAGAGGGGACGGGAAAAGAGCTAGAGAGGGGACAGAAAAGAGCTAGAGAGGGGACGGGAAAAGAGCTAGAGAGGGGACGGGAAAAGAGCTAGAGAGGGGACGGGAAAAGAGCTAGAGAGGGGACGGGAAAAGAGCTAGAGAGGGGACGGGAAAAGAGCTAGAGAGGGGACGGGAAAAGAGCTAGAGAGGGGACGGGAAAAGAGCTAGAGAGGGGACGGGAAAAGAGCTAGAGAGGGGACGGGAAAAGAGCTAGAGAGGGGACGGGAAAAGAGCTAGAGAGGGGACGGGAAAAGAGCTAGAGAGGGGACGGGAAAAGAGCTAGAGAGGGGACGGGAAAAGAGCTAGAGAGGGGACGGGAAAAGAGCTAGAGAGGGGACGGGAAAAGAGCTAGAGAGGGGACGGGAAAAGAGCTAGAGAGGGGACGGGAAAAGAGCTAGAGAGGGGACGGAAAAAGAGCTAGAGAAGGGACGGAAAAAGAGCTAGAGAAGGGACGGAAAAAGAGCTAGAGAAGGGACGGAAAAAGAGCTAGAGAAGGGACGGGAAAAGAGCTAGAGGGGACGGGAAAAGAGCTAGAGGGGACGGGAAAAGAGCTAGAGGGGACGGGAAAAGAGCTAGAGGGGACGGGAAAAGAGCTGGAGGGGACGGAAAAAGAGCCAGAGACTAGGGTAAAAGAGAGTAAGGTGGGGGGGGGAGATTACAATATCGCTATATATAAAACTGTTGATCTTCTTGTAAATAATATAAAGAGATTTTGCTTTACTTTTGTTGTATAACAAGGCATATCTGGTTCTTTGGGGGTCAAGGAAAATAGTTATGCAGAGACAGGATAGGATTATGCTTATGGAGGGCTAATCAGAAACATTCAACGTAGGATTCTTCACTTTGTTACTTGGCTATGGATGTATCACTTGTACAGGCTACACCACTGGAGCTAGAAAGCTAAAAAAAATAAACATCTACTTTAAACTCTCCGAAATAGGTTTTCAGTAGGAAGAAAATGAGCAATGTAATTTTATGCAATATTGGTCTTGTAGAATTCACCTTTAGGGGGGAGTCATATTTTTCTCAATGATCGTCGCCCAGCAAAAGCCGTGAAAAGTAACTTATTTCCTGATTTTTTTTTTAATTGATCACCCCCAACACGACATGCTTCAGGAAGATGTTGATCAGTGACAGTTTCTTTCGAGTGACTAACCAGACCTGTTTTGTTTCTTGATCGCCTGCAGTATACCTTCCGCAACGGAGGGTAGCGCGGAATAATTCGAGGGTAACTTGCAGAAAAGTTCATTTCACGAGTTCCCGCAGCCAACTCGGGTACGGAGGCGTTGAGAGAGAAACTCTCAGAGTTTATTAAGGCTGAATGTGCCATCGGTAATGGGAACGAAACATTGAACAAGGCGCCAAGAAACTAATTAAACTCTGTCCGATGGGATTTTCCATTCTGCAATTTCTGGGAAATTGAATGGAACCTTCAGGGGCACGCACGAAAGAAGAGAAAGGCTTCACGGGCGAACGAAGAATAAGAAGGTTTCCCTACTGAAAGCGTTCACAAAATAAACTGCTCAAAAGAGACCCGTCAACCACGACCGAATCACGATGAATACACCAGTTCTGGTTCGATCATCCAAGTTAAGCAACATTGAGCCTGGTTACTACCTATATGCAAGGCCTCAAAGAGCAGTCGGTACATTGCACCAGGGCCTAGAGGATTCAAGAGGCCTTCAAATACAGTTGAGTATTGAAATTTCTAAGCCGATACGACATGCCTATTTATAAAATGGCTTGACTATCTCATACCTACATGTGAACTTAGCAGAGACGAGAGTATTTGAACCGTGTGTATGAGAGGCGAAAACGATTTTGTATCGCTTCATGAGATTCAACAGAAACTTATATGGAAAACTTAGACAAGGACGATTGAATCCATAGTCAGCACTAAGAAAGAATAGAAAAAATGTCTTTTGCATGCATTTGCTTCAGTTTTTGAAAATCAAGTAAAGGAATCATTACTTATTTTGTTAGCCTGCCTGGTTTAGATTTTTAGTATTTTGTTTTGTTTTGTTTTTTGTTGTTTTTTTTTTAGAAAATTATAGTAATTGAGCCTCACCTACCTAATATTGGAATTTCGACAAGACTTTAGATCTTATCAAATGTAAAAAAATGATTCGGTATAAAAGTTGGTATTTAAAATACATGAACAAACCTAGCTGCTACAGGATCAAATTTCATTGTTACTTCTTTTCACGCAGTAGATTATAGCTATAATTTTTGTATAGTATATACGATAGATAAATCCCTTGATATATGAGAATTGTCAGTTTGGCAAGAGAGCCAGCCACCTGCTGATCATCTGGTCTTGGGTTCAAAAGTCTAAAGAAAAAAGTTCATTTTATATATCGGATGGTTTTAACTTGATGGTATAGACAAAAAGTAAATAGTTTAGCCCCCTTCTTGTCTTTGTTACAGGGTAAAAACAACAAAAATAAACAATAGAAATGTAAATTGACTCAACGGACTATTAGCTCAGGCCTTGACTGACTCCTTGCTCTTCTGATCATGATTCATTCATTATTGAGGTAGAAGAAACGAGTAGTCACTTATTCAAAGAGATGCTAGTGCAATAATGGAATAATTAGATTATGTGTTTCCCTTACAGGTAGAACGTAATCAATGTCAAAACTTCAGTCCATCGGAATCTGCCAATTCAAACTCCTTTGTCCTGCTTGGATATCATCTTTACTGTAATCCTGGTACGTGTGCCAAAGGGCAAGTCATAATTTTTGGCCTCCAGATACGCCAATGCTATTTCACCATAGCTTTGGGACAAGATGATTCGTGCCTTTCCCAAGAGCATTAGTGCGGAAGTGAACACAGAGAGACAGCCGGGGTTTAAATTCGACATGTCGAGTCAATTGCCCGAACCGCTATCCACTAGGCTACACACTCACTTCTGACGGATCAGATAAATTGTTTCTTGAAAGGTAATGAACTGGCTTTATTCCACTGATGATATATTATAAGTTAGGATGCATATAAAACAAGAAAATCTCATCAGTCTTGAACTGAAGGGGTTTATAACCAATACATCTTCCCGATAGTAACCTATGGAGCTGAAACATGGAATTTAACCGAAATATTGACCCTCAAACTGAAAACCATGAAACAAGTACGGGAGATAATGCCTAACGTCAAGTGGTCAGATCTTGGAACAACACAGTATGTTAGAGAAAAAACAAGAGTCAGATATGCCATAGGAACTCAAATGGTTATCCTGCAAGAGTTGCAGACAACTGCTGGTCATCACGACCCACACGTGAATTCCCAAAGGCGAAACTGTGGCTGGCAGAATATGAGATGGTATGATGAACTTGACAAATTGGTATTGGCTTCGCGACACCTCGTGAATCTTGGCGCAGGTTTATTTCCAACGACTGAAGTTGAAGGACTGATGATGATTTCGTTTTGATATATTATGACAAGTTATGGAAAGGCAAAGTAAGAGTAATAGAAAAAGATTTATTTCTACCACAGATTAAGCCTCAAATTCCTAAGAGTAATGATCAAAAGTTTTGTTCATTGACTACTGAAATATCTTTGTCTGATTCATTTGATTTTTACAGTTGGTTTGCCGTGTAAGTCAAATGTATTCCCAAGTGTGCCGTCATACGATACAGTTCGAGAACCACCGCTCTAAGCAAATATATCATGCATCCACAGCAAACAGCCCATACCTGTTTTATTGGCTTCGGTTGATTTTTCTTCTCTTAACTTAATATCTACTGATGCACAAAAGGACTCCGCAAAAAGTATCAAGGAACGGTCAATGGCTATAAAACGTGATAGGACAAAGAATATAAACGTTTTGAACGAGGGATCTTCAGGCGGTCATACGAACGAACTAGAATGAAGAAAACATTTATGAATGCAGCAGGGCCGATACGATCGTAGATAAGGGCTCAGAGAAAATATCGTTAACAGATACATGAGTCGATCGGAGAGGACATTAAAAGAATTGAAACGATGCTTCAAAGTAAGAAATCTTCTATCCGACCACATTTGTGTGTTCCAAACGTTATCAAATGAATGCAAACGTACTGAAATTATCTTATGTCATTCTCCTTTGATATTTGCTGGTGGAAATCAATTTTACAATCTAAAAAACTACGGCCCATGTGATGTTGCATACGAAATTCTGATTTCCTTACCTATCTTTGGTTGGTGAACAATAGAATTCAAAAAAAGAAAGAGAGCAAAAATCTCATTTTTGCATTGGTCTCAGAAGAATCAATGTTTTATAGCTATATAAGTTTCAACAACACACACCCCTGCGGTTATATCAGAACATACGAAATATGAATCACAATTTGACAATATTTCGTCCCATAAAAAAATACATAGTTCTCATTGATTGATAATTCGTAGACATTCATGTAGCAATATCTACTATGATGAAAACATTAAAAAATAGTTGAAACAATTTCTACAATACGTCCACCATCTGTGATTTCCGAGTTTAAAGGGGTTCGAAACGTAGTAGTAGTAGCATTGCTAATCGTGGTAGTAGTAGCAGTTCACTTGAAAATATTGCTATCAAAAAAACGATTAGGAAGTTTTAATTAAAGTAAATGTACTATTGTAACCAATGATTTGTTCTAGTCTTAGTTTATGCTTAGATTTTCTTTTATTAGTGCACTTTAAATAGAGATTATATATATATATATATATACATATATATACATGATTTTCAGCCGTAAAGTTATTTGAATATTGATACATGACAACACTGTGGAAAAAGAAATAGAAAAAAAAGGAATAGAAAAAACGCTTCAAATGTCATCTATTGATGACATTACATATTACATGATAGTAGCTGGTGAATAAAACACAAAGAGCTAATCCTTCTTCGTTCTGTTGATTAACATAACTGGGACTGCCCGACCGAACAACCGACCAAAAAGTGCCTCTTGTGATGTGTGGATATATCTAACAAAAACAAACACGCTATTTCCGTGGCTTCGTATTATCATGGATTCATATTTTTCGCCTGCAAGACATAAAAACATAAGGCCTACCCCCAAAACTTTTATCCGGTCTTCCAACCTCTATTCTGATATTGTGGTATCAAAATTCAGAATCGTTTTCCTCTCCATAGACTTAGTCGAATACACTGTTGCTCGTACGATCACCGAAGTTAAAAACATCAAACACATAATTTGATGTGTGATTTTACATTAGAGTTAGTTTTGGGGTTGTTTTCTTTTTCAATCCGACAGTAAGTATTCTTCATCTTCAATATTGTAAGGATTTTCCCGTATTATTATTTGGAGTTGCACAACGTATGACTTAAATCAAATGGATACGATGAATTGGATACAAAACTATCATATTGTAAACGATCTTCAGGATAAAAATTGCTCCAGCCTGGTCTGGAACCTTACGAATTCATTTTTGATACCGTTCTCTACTACTAACCTAACCTCGAAAGTTTCATTTTTCTTTAAGGTATATATATATAACTAAAAACCTGTACAGCTTAAAACACTAAACATTAAAAGAACTTTCAAAAATCTTGTGTCACTTCATATATATATATATATATATATATATATATATGTGTGTGTGTGTGTGTGTGCGTGTGTATTCAAAGGACTTGTATCCTGTCAAAGATGTTGGTCGTAAAAAATAGAAAAAAAACTTGCTAAGATCAGTAAGGTATCTCATGCAATTGAAACTTGACATCGTCACATGTCGTATACTCCACTGTGAGTGCCTTGCATAAGACGGACCCTTCACTTTAAATTGGTATGGATCTTTTAAAAGTTAATTTCCGGCATCGTTTCTCCAATACTAAACCAAACTCAAAAGTTTCATTTTCTGTAAACAGTCATTCAATATAATCAGTATGCTGATATCTCAAATTGTCAGACAATTTCTGCTTTTCCATGGAAAAAAAGAGGCCTGCATTAACCGACAAACTATTCAGGTTAATGTCGCCGGCAAACCGGATATCAGACGCCGTAAAGAAAAAAGTAAATTAAACGATAAACGATATCCACTTTCAGTCATCTTTTTCTTCTTTATCCCTGAGGACTCGTGGCAAAAACTGTGCTATAATGTACGGAAAAAAAATCTTCTCGGAAACGTCGTGCTACTTTCACTTATCAGAAATCTCTTTAATATATTCGTTTGGCCAAGAAATGAGTTTCGATGATGTGGAAGACAGAGACGGTAAATTCAATATGGCGACGGAAGTTTATAACATGAAGAATGGGGAATGTAATAGTTTGCGAGTCGTTGAAAAAAAAAATGCAGCAGTCGCAATAAAGAAACAACATGGATGAATTTATGATTGTAGCCACTGCCGAGTAAGAAAGTAGAAATCAATAAAGTAGTATTTGTTTCATGATTCTATCCGAAATACGAACAGAGTTGGCATGATATCAAGTGGAGATTTCTTGGTCGCTATTCCGCATTGGTCGGAAACATTACTAAAAGGAAAATCAGGAGAGTTGGAGGAAAGTAAGAAAAAAAAGACTATAGGAAGAGAGGGGGAAACTGAATGAGTTACAATACCAGAAAGAGGTGGTAAAGTACAATAGACTCCCGTTGTTGCGTTATCATCGGGAATTTGAGTGCCGTTATAACGAATTTGGCGTCACATCGGGTGGATTTTATACGAAGTGAATCAATGCTGAGGCACAAAAAAAAAATACAGACTAAAATTAGCCTTTCACTTAAGGGGGCAATTATTTCGGCAGTGCTATCTTGAGGATTTACTAAATCCATCTCTCAAAATGGGGCACTGAAGTCTCCATACACTGGTGCTGCAAACTAATCTAAACCAATAGTCTTTCGAGAATAGAAAAAACAAATGTGCATTTAGAACAAGAAACTCAAGTGGTAATGACCTGGTCAGGTTGCAAAAAATGGCAGACAACCGAAGAGGAGGAGGAGTAACTGACTAAAAGAGAGGGAGAAGAAGGGGAGGAGTTTTGGAGGTTAGAGGAGAGGAAAATAAAATGGAAATTAAAACTAAATGTTATGCGTTGGAAGAGAGAGGGGTGAAGAAACAAAGGAGGAAATAGACGATTGGTGTAGAATCGAAAGAAAAAATTATGCTGAGGGAAAAAGGAAGAACTGCTGATCAATGCAGTAATTTACAAGCCTGAAAGGCAGACCATAGATGCACAAGTTATTCCCTTATGTGAAGATCTAGCAAGGGCAATGTTGCCAACTAATTTCAAAGTTATATCAAGTCATCAAAACAACTTCAAACCCGTAAAGCGTCTGGATTCTCCAAATGTACATCTAAAATTTAGGAAATGTATTACACATCAATAAATTGAATGCTACTTTAATTATCGAGAATTTACTAAAAATATTATTTACTTTATCAATAACCATCGAATTGGCAATTTTATGACATCTAGGAGAAGCCGAAACATATTTATATGAAAAACATTTGAATCAACAACTATGAGCAAGGGACATTACTCTCATTTTAGTATGTGAGCTAGTCAGTCAGCGATGGCAATCGAAATTAGAGACGCTAGCTCATCTCAAAGATTTAGATCAAACGAAAACTGTCTTTAGAAATGTAAAAAGAAATCAGTATTTTTTTTTTAGAGAGATAAAAGATAGAGAATGAGTTGGAAGAGAAAGGAGATCGAAAGAAGCAATGTTCCACAAAGGGGAGAAGGAAAAATGAGAATAAAAACTTAAGAATGAAAGAGAAAAAGATAAGGGAAAGACAGGTGCAAGGGAAACTGATCAAGAAAATAATGTGAAAAACGTTCGTAAAAATAGAAAGACACCATCACAATCAATAATTGAACAACCGTAGCGCCAAAATTTGATGTCATGTAAAATTAATTCCATCAAAGAACAGATATGGTCAGAATATATTCAATCAATGACATCATCGACGTTTTACCCTGGAAAGCATCTTAAATAGAGTTTGGGAAAACATCTAGATGCTATTAGTAAACCAGTCAAAATGAGTCCCCATGAAGTCAAAAGGCTTTTTTCAAAAGGTAAAATAAGAAATTTTTTTTTTTTTACTGGGATTTTTTAAGTCTGTAGACAGAACGGTATCGCCAGGAACATATAAAAAGGGGAAGAACCCCTCGATCTCTTTGGTGACTACGGTTGTCCAATGATTGCAGATTAAAAAACGAGACAACGGAGAAAATGCGCTGAAAATAAGCTTTATTCACAAGTAGGTACTCCTGGCATTGCCCGAGGATCAAATAACTTCTCACATCCTAGACCGACTCAGGCGCACTCTTGCATACAGCATCATTCCCTCGCTAATGTTGGCAAATTTGAGGATCGTTTGTTCCCTTTTAAGACAGGGTTTTCCTGCTAGTACTTGTATATAAGTATTTCTCTTGTTGGCGTATAACGTTTAAAGAATCCAGTTTTAAAAAGACTGAACTCGGAAAGGAGTTTAAGTGATACTAATATACAAAACATACCTCAAATACGTATTAAACTACAGAATACACATTAAGTCAAGCGGTAAAAATGAGTACGGAGCTTTTTTTTAAAGTTAGTCTGTGAAGGGAAACATTTACCAACCACATTGTTCACCTAAATTCTATTATATATTTCAGCTGATAACTCCCCAATTTGCCATCAATTGATTTCCTACCCGACATGATCCAAGTTATTCTTAAGATTAGTTATACTAGTTCTGTTTATTACATAATCTGGTAGAACATTCCAGTATTCCAAGATTCTCGGGCGGAAAATAATCAATTAGTTTTTGCTACTTCGTTTTTTGCAATAAGCCTAGCTAGTAAATATATATATGATAACATCAAAAAGTGTCAAGATAAGAAGGAAAAGGAAGAAGTTTGTAGAAAAAGAAGAGAAAAATATTTGACTCATTCAAAATATCTGTGTTCTTTCACAAAAAAAAGTACCTGGTACCGGCTGCAAAGTTTCACATCTACTACAAAAATCATTTCACGAGATAGACGTCTAGTTGTTCTTGCTAATATTATAGATTTCTGTGCTCTGTTCTATTTTTGTAGATGGGTTATAAGGAAGGTCAGTATCCGGACATTTGTCTCCCGTGTCTCTTATTCATGTTGCCAAGGAAGTCTATTATGTGTATCCATGCTAGTGTTTCTTAAACTAGTGAATTGTTCACCCAAGAGTGTATGAGATTATTTTAAGGGTGAATGAAACAAGAGGGATAAATGAAGGGTGAATGAAACATGAAAGGTGAATTACTTAATTCACTCGGATACTTAAACTTTTATATACTTGAAAAAAAAGGGTATTTTTGTAGTAAAAATCTAATTCTAAGTTCTAAGACTTTTTTTTTGCTAAATTTATGTGAAGTATAAAAATTCTGATAGTTTTCTGTTGCTCCTACTTTTGTTCATTCATTTTAGGATGTTCAAAAAACATGGTTCAAATGAACACTTAAGAATTGAGTTAATTCATGCTTTCTACACATTATATAAAGTGAATTGAAATTATGCACAGAAGGAGAATTAGATGAAAATGATCAGAAACATGAGGAAATCTGGTGAATGAGATTGTGTAACACAGACTTGGCGTTGTGTGACATTAATATAGTTCAACATACACTGATCTATAAAATGTGATTTAGTTTTCAATCAGGGTTAAAATAGAGGAGCATTCAATGACAACATAATTCACTAGTGATGATGTGCTCTATAGCAGGCGCCTGCATGTATCTATAAGGTAAAAGGATATTTAAGTCTACGTGTTCGTACAAATAAATTAGTTATATACATAAGAGTAAAGGTAGCGGAAATGGCAAATCTTGAGAGAAAAAGGGATGCTGGGATAGTCCCATCTAATCAGTGATAGAATCAGCAAGAACGGGGAGGGGCCAGTGGACGTGGGTCTACGATTTCGAGGGGTATTTCACTTTGGTAGTAGCAAATACAATCGTATTTACTGTTTCTCATCAGATTTATAATGTACCATGTACAATGCACAGACATATCTATACCCACACATATGATGTATTTAGCACTGATTACAAGAATACTTAATGAGCTCAGACGCTATACTGCCGTTTTTCTAGGTCTTGCCAATCTTTGAATTGGATGTCCTTTTTCCAGATACATTTCTTCTTGGCTATGATGATGAAAGAGTGCATCTGAGTTTCAGGTGCCTTCTGCTTGGTCATATCCATGATTGATGGTCGGCAACATTTCCCATTTGCATTTTTAATTCACTGCAGAGTGTTTTGGCTCCTATTTCTCTTTCCCTGCAATCTCCGCTACACTCGCCCCGTTGCAATCTCCGCTACACTCGTCCCGTTGCAATCTCCGCTACACTCGCCCCGTTGCAATCGCCGCTACACTCGCCCCGTTGCAATCGCCGCTACACTCGCCCCGTTGCAATCTCCACTACACTCGCCCAGTTGCAATCTCCACTACATTCGCCCAGTTGCAATCTCCACTACACTCGTCCAGTTGCAATCTCCACTACACTCGTCCCGTTGCAATCTCCACTACACTCGTCCCGTTGCAATCTCCCCTACACTCGTCCCGTTGCAATCTCCCCTACACTCGTCCCGTTGCAATCTCCACTACACTCGTCCCGTTGCAATCTCCACTACACTCGTCCCGTTGCAATCTCCACTACACTCGTCCCGTTGCATTCTCCACTACACTCGTCCCGTTGCATTCTCCACTACACTCGCCCCGTTGCAATCTCCACTACACTCACCCCCGTTGCAATCTTCACTACACTCACCCCCGTTGCAATCTCCACTACACTCACCCCCGTTGCAATCTTCACTACACTCACCCCCGTTGCAATCTCCACTACACTCACCCCCGTTGCAATCTCCACTACACTCACCCCCGTTGCAATCTCCACTACACTCACCCCCGTTGCAATCTCCACTACACTCACCCCCGTTGCAATCTCCACTACACTCACCCCCGTTGCAATCTCCACTACACTCACCCCCGTTGCAATCTCCACTACACTCACCCCCGTTGCAATCTCCACTACACTCACCCCCGTTGCAATCTTCACTACACTCACCCCCGTTGCAATCTTCACTACACTCACCCCCGTTGCAATCTCCACTGCACTCACCCCGTTGCAATTTTTACACCACTCCTTTTTTTGCAAGTTTTTCTTCATTTTAGTTATATTCAGTTTCATTTTCTATCATTGTTATGTTATTTCGGACTCTTTTTATAATATTCTCAACGTGCACTTACAAGTATTTTCCCAATTAAAGTTTGGTTGATTATGTTTTAACTAATTGAGAGAGGGTGAAGTAGCCATCGGTAAATTTTTGAAGAAGAAAATTCATGTTAAATAGGAAGGGAATAGATTATTGAAAACATAGTTTGGAACAAGTTTGATCTCACGATTTGTCATCCTGGAAGGCCATCAAACAAGACCAAATTGTCAATACAACCAGCAAATTAACTCCTGTGCTCTTTCAGAACCATATTTAAGAATAGGGAGAAAATGAGGGGTGATGGGAGGGCTCCAGTCAGTCTTGCAAGCATCAGTGCAGCGTGACATAGAAAGGCAAGCAACGTGACCTAACCATCCCAGTAGAAAAATACATAGAGATACGGAGATTAGCAAAACTCTTCCATTGTTATACAGCTTCACTATATCACAAGTCTTGTTAGAGATTTGGTTTCATATACAAAATGACATGCACATAATACAATATCTAATCCAAATAAAAGGAACCATATATTTGCTTAGTCACTCAATAGAAACTGTCAAGTGACCAATGTCATTTGGCAGCAGTGCCATGTTGGGGGAAATGGGAGGATCAATGGAAAAGTTACTTTTCTCGCCTTTTCGAGGGTTGTAATTACTAAGACATCTGAATTCTTGGATATCCAGCATGATCACTGCTGGACATGACTAATTGACCAACTTATCATACATATGCGTGGTAAATTGAACACCATAATACAAAAACATTATTGGGGATTTTCAAAGAACAAAAAACTGTTATGTTTTTGTTTTTTTCAAAACATAATGAGGAGTATATGTTTAATTTTTCATCCCTGTTGCTCGATTGCAGCGGCTTATACGCGATATGCGTACATATATGGCCGACTAGGTTGACAGTTTTGGTTTGCAGTTTCTAATTTGTTGTTGTACCGCATCTCCACAATATCACAAACGGTCTCTATGGTTTGGTTTCTCATACGAAATGATCCTTTCGTGAAATATCCAGTGCAAAAAAAAGAAACAGAAGGAATTAGATACTATGCGATGTATACTAACATTGGAGATTGAGATAGAACGCTGTCCACTTGCATTTATTAACGGCAAATGTGCGTCATTCTTATCACAAAACGTACAAGCTCCATTGCTGGCGGCCAATGATGGAGTCTGTCTGTCACTTTCGAATAGATTCTATTCTCCCTTACTCTAAAACTTTTGAATACAAGGAATTTACGATGGCAAATCATCGGTAATTGACGGAGACGGCATTCCATTCAGAGAATTTGGGTGGTAAAAATGGGCTGACATTACGTTCTATGGACAACTCACGACCTGTACGTAAATCGATCATTATACGTTGAATTGAAGCACTGTATATCCTGAAACGCTATGGTAAAACTTCACTTCAAGACTAGCTCGAATGGAATATGAAGGCCGGTAACAATATCCTGTTTTTTTTGTTGTATGCATCAGCTTAGTAATCCTTGCCAGTCTCAAGTCTGGTCGAGACCAGGTTTTATGATCTGCACCTTGGCAGGATGTAGGTGCATCGGAAGGATACCTCAGCCCAAATAACACAGCCTAGAATGTACTAAAATAGCTACTGAGTACATGAACCTGACGTATACACCCGGTCTTAGCAAGTTGACAATGACCAGACTGAAATTTTCGTCACTCAGAGTAGAGTCAATAAACTAGAATTACTGGAATTCTCACCATCTACAGTTAATGGGTTTTCAACTCTCATGGTGGTGTACGTACGATTGGGTGTAAGTCGACGTATGGCCATATTCGGATAATTCCAAGAAAGGGTGTAAAGTGAATGTGCAATTTAGAAATAGTGCCCATGAAAAGTTCTTTTGTTCTTGAGTATCGTCGGCCCAAACCTTCATGGGGCCCTGAGCAAAAATTGATTTCGGACCTCAACCCCCACGAGACTTAATGTTAAAAACTTTGAGAATATCATTCTTTCCGAGTAAAGAATGTAACCTAGAATCTCAGTTCTGAAGTTGTGTCAATGAAAAAGATCTACTTTTGACCAAAAGTTAGAAAATTCTTAACGAAATGATATTAAAGAATATAAACTTGTTTTATTTCAAATGTTTTAAAATGGTGGTCTATTTTGTACTTTTTGGGGCAAATTTCAGAAGTAGGAATCCCTGTCTGCTCTAAGGGTATTTACTCATCTCACCTCAGAAAAAAAACAGAACTGACACAAAAGTCGATTTAATTTTAGGCCTCACACGCTTTTGCGTGTGAGTGTATCCAGAAATTGTTTCCTTGTCTGCTGTAAGATTTGATCGTTACATTTATGTTGATCAGGAATAAAATCAATTTCAAAAGATACGAAATCCTCAATCTCAAGATTATATCAGATTTGAATTTTATTCAAAGCAAGTGAATCTTTTTTTCTGGATTTCCCCTCTTTTCTCTGGTTATAAAACCAACTTCTTTTTCCTGTAGTAAATGCAGGTTGCTATGCTAAGGATATGCTCAAACCTGTCTACTGTGTCAGTATGTTAACAATAATTCGAAAGGTTGACGTAGGTATCTTTAACCAACTTTCGTGTATTCGTTTTTGGATAAGTTATTTGTCAGCATATATGAACGGGATGACAGACCCACTTAAAAACTAAATTGTCGGCAATTTTGGTTGAAGTTTTCTAAAACACTACATAGTATATTCGATCATTGGAGACTGAGAAAGAATGCTGTCCATTTGCATTTATTAACAGCAACTGTGCGTCGGTCTTATCACAAAAAGCAGAGTTCCCATTATTGGCAATGTCTGCCACTTTCAAATAAATTTGATTCTCTCTTACACTGGAACTGTTGAATTAAAGGGATTTATGATGGCAGATTATCGATAATCGATGGAGGCAGCATTTCATGCGAAATATTTTCGAGTAAAAATGGAATGATACGATTCCAAAAGAGAGCTCGTCGACTTGCGTCCTGGAATTATAGACGCAAGTCGGCCATTATTGGATGAAGTGAAATATACGCAAGGCACTGAGATACCATAACACTTGCATATTTATCTGGAGTTCTTAATACGTCTTCCTTGCCTTTCTGGATATAAAAAGGAACACCCACCTCTGGAAGTTCCTGCTGTTCTTAACAAGGCCTGACCCACGTCTTTATGAGGCCTAGAGCAGAATTCTATTTTACTCCCAACCCTCAAAGCACATTGCAGGACATTTAAAGTGATCTGTGATCTCCCTGGTGGCCGCAAAGCCCCAAGCATCCGCTTATTCTACATGCATCAGATCGGCTCTGTTCTCAGATAAGAAACCCAACGTTTGGAAATCGTCATGAGATTCAACACAGATGAAAGTGTGAATATCATTTGGTCGAATTAGACAAGCTAGCTTTCTATAAAAAGAAGGTAAACAGTTGACAAGTTGTTGAGCGCAACCCGAACAGATCTGTCCTTCGAAGTACACTCCACCCTGCTAAAAGCAATGTAGAATCTGTTCTCAAGCAGTGTCAATGAAAGAGATCTCCTTCCTACCAAAAGTTCTGAAATTTCAAACAATCTAGTATAAAAGAAGTTATGCTTGTTTCATTTTAAATATTCTAAACAGTGGTCTATGTTATAGTCTGTTGGGCAAATCTTGGAATGAAAAAAAGAAATCCCTGCTCTTAATGTCTTTACTAACTGCATAAGAAAGCAAATCTGACATAAGATCTATCTTTGCATGTTAGTTGCCCCAACCCCGCTTACTTTTGCATGTTAGTGTGTCTAGAAATTGCTTCCCCGTCGGCTCTAAGATTTGGTCGACGAATTCATGTTAATCATGAATTCAACGAATTCCAATAAATACGAAACTTCCAATCGCGAGAATATATTAGATTTGGAATTCTTTTCGAAAGCAGCGAATGTCGGTAATCGTTTTAAGCAGAAAAATATGTGCAGAAATTCATATCCGAAAGTGGTACATCTTAAGCGAAATTCAATTTTGGTTTAAAAAAAGTTCTTCGATCCCATTAAATCGGACAAGACTTTTGACTCACGCACCCTCATGGCTCCCTACCCCCATTTTTCCATACCCATCATCAACCATGTCTTTCAATACTCATCCGATCATGGGCGTTGTTATAAATAGTCAACCAAAATTCTAAGTGAGCCTCTCTCCTGGGCTATCTATCTATCGTCTCGCGCACAAGCTGCGCTAATGTTGCTTTGGGGCTGCATTTTTTTTTAATTTACTCATTATGTCTAGAAAAAAAAATGAAATTACCCCCCAAATAATTTTTAGCGGATGGTTCAATTGTCAATGTAAGCTATGCTAAACCGGTCCTTTAGTTTATGCCCGGTTGCGTTCACTCTTGTATTCTGAACACGTGGACTTTTTAGTTATCGCAAACTAACGAAAAATGAGAAAAGTAACGTATTCATTGATCACCCCTTTTCCATTCTTTCTAATTGATCATCCATGCTGCAAATAGATATTGGTCACGTGACGGTTCCTATTGAGTGACTAACCAGACCGGTTTGTATACTTTGGGAAACATACGACCATCTCATAAGCTTTGGTTACTTTTTACCTCAATCTAAATTTCTTGGTTGCTTTTGTTTTTCTTACAACTCGACCTAGATTGTCACTCTACGGCATTGAGCCAACACTTGGTAGCTTACTCTGTAATTCCGATCAGTGCTATTGGCTTACTGCCATAGAGAGACAACCCATTGTTATAAAAACTTTAAAACAGGTCTAGTTAGTCACTCAATAGGAACCGTCATATAACCAACACCTTTTAGCTGTATGCTATTGGGGGTGATCAGTTGAAAATTCGGAAAAGGGGTCGATCAATGATTTGTTGGATAGTGATCACTAAAAAAATTGAATTTTCAAAAAAAGGCAAATGTGAATTGTGCTGAACACTAACTAAAAGTTGTCATGAACTTAGATTGCAAATTGGAGGAACACTCCATCCCGATAAAAACCTATTTAAGGTAATTTTTTTTAAGTCATTTGTAGATATAACAAATGTTTAAAATATCAGCCCTCTAGCACCATTTGTGCGGCTTTGATTGTGTGGTAAATATATAGCCAGTCAGCTGGACCAACTTGAAGACTAAAGAAACCTATTTTCATAAAATGAGGTAGAGTAGTAGTTACAGTTAATTAATAAAACACCGGTTACAATAATATCAAAACTTGTTATCCCGATCAATAACTGGACAACCATGGTGTCACGATTAGAAGTCATGATTTCACCTTCTAAAGGGATATCCCATGATTCATGTTCTTTCCAACACCATATATTCCTATCATGTTTATACTTCTCATTGATAATTTCCCCTTAAAAGAACTTTTAGTCTCATCTGGCGCTTGGGTTTTCTCCCGACCATCATCTTGATATTCTCATTTCTTTTCCAATTGAACAACTGTAGCTACCAAAGTGTGGTGGAGAGTTTTTATCCCTTCTTGAATGCACAAGTCTTAGTGTGTTCCTGCGTTCCTGGTTATACTGTTTTATCTGCAATATTGGCATCAATACTCCACTAGACAACGTCTAATTTTTTTTCTGTGGAAAAGGCTTTTTTGGCCTTTGGGGGCCTTACAAGGCAAAGATATAATGATAAGAACACAAAACAGAGGGTTGCTTTCTTTAGACTACTAAATCTATCAAAGACAACGAATCTCCATGACATTCTCAAAAGAAGAAGAAACCACCAGGCGAAGTATCACATGAGGTTGGCAAGCTCTCGGCAGGGCAAGCTCAGCTTTTAAGAAAAAGAAAATATCATTTATCTTGAAAAGGTGGGTAATAACCAATGCATCCTCATGGTAGTCACCCATAGAGCTGAAACATTGAACCTAACCAGAAGATTGACCCTCAAGCACAGAACCATACAACGTGCATAAGAGAATCATGGAGAGATCACAAGAGAATACAGTACATTAAAAGAAAAACAAGTCAGAGATATCATAGAAACCATTAATAAACTCAAATGTTGCAAGACAACCACAGGACATCACGACTCAGAACGTAGACCACCAACGATCATAAACAAAAATATGGCCGACAAAATTCGTGCGCGACGAATTAGATAAGGTCTGAAAGTAAATGTTATCATCTGACCATTGCTCCAAGTTAACCTCTGTATATCTATAATTGAACAAATATCTGTATGCATGTATACAACGCGATTATTCAGCACACAAGGCAGTGCAGTGTCGAGATTGAAGTTATCTGGAGCAGCAGCTCTCTGGATATCAACTGAAAAATGTTAAAATTTTAAAAATGTAGATATTCCTGCTTGGTTTTAATAAATCATCTCACTGACTTCTGTTAAGAATTATCTAAATTGGCAACACTGAAAAGAAGTTACCAACAAACATTGAAGCGTTAGCTTAGTACGACGGACGAACAAAAATTATTTCAGACTGCTACACATACAATGAAGTCTCGACGCTTCAAACATGCCCAATTGCAACAGACACTGCCCTAGACCTTAAAAAAATAGATAAAAATAACCACCCATTTTTCACCCAGTTTTTTTCCTTTGGTTTTGTATTCTGTTGTACAGTGACAAACGCAGGTGAGTCCATTTCTGATGAAGATAGAGTTAGGACCAAAAATGTGAGATACTTTGAAATACTTCACTGGTCCATGGATTGGTGTTTGTCAAATGTTTTCTGTCGAGATATTGATTTTATAAAATCAAGCAAGCCAAGGAATGATCCGAATCCCAATGACAAAACAGGTAAGTCCATTTTTCCATGAAAACTGACTTAGGACCCGAAATGTTGAATACTTTAAAATGCTTCACTTATCCACGTATTATTTTCATCAATTCTTTTCCAGATGCCGAGAAGTCCATAAAAAATCCAAATTCCAAAGAACAGACCATCGTATCTCAGTCTGAGATTGAACTCGGTTCGCCTGGTCTATTTTCTGAGCTGTTTACCGATTGGCCACTGGTACTTTCCCTCTGGATGATAGTTTGCTGATCGTACATTTTCAACAGACATACCACCTCTCCTTCTCTTGTTGGCTAATGCAAATTCATTCTCCTCAATTCTTCAACGTAATTATAAGTCTTTTTTCATACTTATGTTCTAAGACACAAACTATCACTATTCAACTTATTTCCCATTCTTTCGTAAGGCCTAGCCATATATAGTTTATTTAAGCAGCAATCTTTCATTGATATATGTCTGACTAAAAACGATAGACAAGGAATACTTTTTTACCTTCAGCAGTTTTTTCTTGTTTACATACAACAGAATATATATATATATATATATATATATATATATATGTGTGTGTGTGTTGCTTCTCATTCTCTCTATATATAAATATACACACACGCACAAACATTGTGTGTGTGTATACATATATATATATATATATATATATATGTTGCTCCTCCTCATTCTCTCTTTATATATATATGCGCATACATACACACAAACATTATTTATATATATATGTGTGTGTGTGTGTGTGTGTGTGTGTGTGCATGTGTGTGCTGCACTTTATCCATCAGTCGCGTTCTTACTCGAGTAACTTATCCCACTGCTAAGAAGGAGAGACAAAAAATGTCGACTGTTATTACAGAAATCGTAATCAATGGGAAATTGGAGAACGGAAAAGAAATAAGCTGTAAGATCTGATTATGATTGTGGATGCCATGAAAGAATATATCTTGGCGTGACTCAAGGAAAAAAATATTCTTTACAAGACACATATATGAGGAAAAGGGATAAAATGTAAAACAAAAAATATGAGGGACCCATAGACGAGCATGATGTTGCAACATCAATTTGCTTTAGTGCAATATTTCTTTTCTTTACTGGTAATTCACGAACTGGACCACAATTTGCTTGGCTGGCGTGATAGATAAAACAACGTGTATGTAATATATCACTGGGGAACAATCCACTACAATATGACGATGTATAGACAACCATTCTACACATGCTTGATTGAAAGCATTTCTAATTGATAACGACGACAAACTAATCATTCATGTATTTCTTGCTACCATCGATTTTACGTGATATTACCCATTAGAACTAAACATCGTATTTTTCGTTTACACGCATGCAATATAAGTAAGTATTATACGTGGGTAAGTTTATTGTCATCACCAGAC
Organism: Thysanoteuthis rhombus; assembly: GCA_963457665.1. Taxonomy (NCBI): domain Eukaryota; kingdom Metazoa; phylum Mollusca; class Cephalopoda; order Oegopsida; family Thysanoteuthidae; genus Thysanoteuthis; species Thysanoteuthis major. The sequence continues at coordinate 6,553,224 of OY735212.1, read as the reverse complement.
TTTTGACGACCTTCTCCCGAATTCGACGGATCAGTCTTGCCCAAGCTTTGCGGCGCCAAAATCTCAGTCGGTCTGAATCGTCTTATCTTACTTTCAGCCGGTCACAGTTTCTCATATGATCTCAGAGGATCCACGTTTTGAGCCGTGATGTACAGCGGTTATCCTTCATATTTGAAACATGGCCTGCCACTTGCCATTTTAGTTTTCTGATGAATTTCATCCCTCTGATTCCTGTTTTTACTGATATGCTCTGCTGTCAAGCGATCTCTCCATGTGTATCTTTTGTACACATAACTACAGTAACATGATATTGTTTTAAGAGAACATTTAAGGTGAGAAAATGAATGAAATATTCGTCTTCATCTTCTTTCTTTTCTTTATTAGTTGACTTCTCAACCGGTAAGTGAATTCGCTCTTTTTAACCATGTTCTTTTTTTTCCGATTATTTTCTGCTTCTTCGTCTCTGTTGTCTTTTTTTTTTTTTTTCAAGTAATTTCCTTAATTACTTTCAAATGCCCTTACACTGGTCAAATCTTGTCTTTCCATATCGTCCAGCTAATCTCGATCACGGTATGTGAAATAGACATTTAGATGACAAGCGCCTGGAGTACCATCACAAACCATTCCCTCTTACGGCACCTGGTTTGTCCATACAGTCACTCATCCAGATACCAATCAGGTTCGGTCTTGCTCAACTTCGCTGATCGCCGAAGACCTAGTCTATCAAATATAAATTGATCGTGAGCCAGTAATTTCTTCAAATCTATTTTTCTCTTCGATATCATCTCTCTTTTTTTTTCTTCAAAGCATCTAAGTCTCTTTTGATATCAATATCACTGCGCGAAGTAAAGAAAAACTATTACGTTTATAGTACGACTAATAAAGTCCTGGATATAGTGAAAAAAGAGTACATACTAATTGTTTTACGACTTACTTTTTTAAAGAAGAAACGTAAAGCCGCCATGCAATAGCACACTTGTATGACTCTGCATTCTCTGATCCAAAACGTCGAAAATAATTATATCGCACGGAATGAATATTGGAAGATTACTCTGATCGTATGGAATCTCGATAATGCTGCATCACTAAAAGTACATGAGACATTTTGAGGTTACATTATCGTAAAGTTTCACTGTAATAATGCCACTTTATGCGAATTCGTATGGATTCTTCCAGTATATGACTCCCTGAGAGTACGCAGATGATGAGAGACTTAAGGAAAGAGTTGGTGTCTTCAACTAAATAAATTCTTGCTTTCTTTTTCTTCGGACCAGTTTATACGAAATTCACTTCCACCTTATACCTATTGAGTAATATTACCTTTAAGATCATTGACTGTACTAGTGTATCAATTAGGCTATTCTCTTTTTGGTTTCCATTTATTTTTGTCGATAATTCACGTTTATGTGTATGTGTCCCTATAGTGTGTGTACATTTTATGTGCATGCCTTAGTGTGCATATGTATTTGCGTGTACTTTTAGCATATGATTGTGTGTGTTCATGCCTTTAGAGTGTATGCGCGTGTTTTTATGTTTTGCCTTCAGTGTATAAGTTTATGTTTGTATGTATGCTTTTAGTATTGGAGCATGTGTTAGTTCGCCTTTAGTGTGCATGTGTTTATGTCATCAGAGAGACGGTCCGTGTTTGTGCCAAAAGAGTGTGTGTATGCGTGTGTCTTTAGATTGAACGAGAAAAGGGGGTGAAAACGAGACTTTCCCTTCTCCCCCTATTTACTTTTCTGTCTCTTTATGTTGTTGTTCTTCTTCTTCTTCCTCCTATGCTCTACCCTTTCTGGTTCAACTTAACCATCCAATAAGTATATAGCATTGACATACTTGATTAAGGCAACGATGGAAAACTTAACAAGTCTCCTCTCAATGGAGGCACACGTAATAACCCAGACGGGAAATTATCGCTAATCCAATTGTCTGCACGGTCTCTGGAAACGGCTGCATCAGATTAACAGAATCCCTGGGGGTGACAGGGAAGATGGTGGGGGTTCGAAGTGTTTGTATTCGATGGTAATGTTTCATCACACAAGGTATGACTTCGTTAGTCTGACGAGTAACTATTCTCGCTCGTTACTTAGGTTATACTTATAATGAAGGATAGTGCAGATGGTAAGGGAGGGTAATATTCTATAAGAGGGAGTGCATTGATATTGCAAGCTTGCACTTGGTATTTTTCAAGACCAAAATTTGGCAAAATTTGGTACTGAACAAAGCAATTCGGTTCCAAAAATAGAAATCTGAAACGGAAGATAGCGATCACTTTCACACAAATGATATGATGCTGTATACATATAAATGAATGATAGATTCTAAAAGAAATGAATTTTAATTGAATTTTCCTACAAACTTGGTCTGTTGAAGAATTTTGAATTATTTGATTATTCAGGTACTAACTTGGTCCAAAGACCAACCAAATTTGCTCTGATAGTGGATTTTAAGTGATTTGATTATTTCAATACAAAAGCTACATAATTTGGTCCCAAGATCATACAAAGGCGTCTGGCAACTGTGTTTGAGTGTAACTTGGCAAAAAAAAAAAAATCAAACAGGTATCACCAGATATAAATAATCACACGTGGTCTGACGTAGACTCGTCTATCCATATTTGTAACGTTGTTGTTAATGCGAATGGATTGTAATATTTTGGTGCGTTGACAATGTAGACTGGAATTAATCAATAGATGAAAAAGATACTTTTAGATAACTATAAAAAATGTAATATCCACAGATTGGAATATGCAGACATTTGTAAACCAATAACTGGCAAAAATCTGGTCAACCAAGATTGGCAAATAATAAATAAAACAAAGGTTCCTCCCAATTCTCTGATTTTCAATATTATCACCCAAACTATCATTTCTTCAATATATTCAGTTATCGCATCCTTCTATCATCAAATTCCTACCATTCTTCATGTGACAACGTAAGTTAGGATACAAACATATCCCCATTACATTGTTTAGAATGTACTAATGGAACCCCAGGCACGTTGTTAGCAAATTAGCTTTTAAAAATTCAAAAAAAGGAAAAAATGTGAGTTCAGTAGTCGCCAACACCCGATAATAACCGAAGATGATTTCGATCTATGTCGAACTAAAAGTATGAATGATATGTAAACTCTTAGAAACCTGAATACTGCATTGTAACCAGAGGTAATGAATAAGGTTACCGTTAAAATGCTCGAACTTGAAAAATATAAAAAAGGTCCAGATGTTTTTTCAAATGAATAACTATAGTGGGGAGTCCCCATCTGTTCTCACGCGTGAAGCCATGAATACGATCCGATCCGTCCATATTTATACTTTGATGGATTTTTTTTACATGGATTCTAATTTTGTCGACGTGGTTAATCAATCACTGACTATTATGGTGAGTCTGTCCGATTCTGTTATTTTGTATGTTACCACTAAGAACCTGAAACAATGAACGAAATATAAAACTAAGGAACCCTTAAAAACTGTTATAATCTCTTATAGGACCCAAAGGACTCATTAAGGCCTTCTGCAGGAACTAATAAAATTTAACAACGAGTTATTACCTCTGCCAATGAAGTATATACTCTATACACACTACTAGCCGTGCTGGTCGGGGGAAAATCAATACTGAAAGGTATTCTAAGATAGAGGTTCTCAAAGTGAAGATTGCAGTCCTTCAGGTGAGTCAAAAAAAGCCAAAATTGATTATTTTAGGTTGCCAAAATAGACTAACCTTTAATTGACCTCTACTAGTCATTACCACATTTTATGTTCATAATGCGGTCAAGTTACCCTTGTATATAAATTTATATTCATCTCTATCAAAATGCCAAAATGATATTTTTTGAAAATGTCCACATTGCTCTAACTTTGAATTGTCCATTAGAGGTCATATGCACTAATTATATCTTATTCTCGGGGTCAAGCCGCCCTCATACACAAACTTACAGCTTGTGGATATGTGAAAAAATATAGCCAGGAATATGCCTGTAGTATAGGTCAAGGTTTTTAAATTAGTTTAAAAAAATGTTCGAAGCAGGCATGTCATAGGTCTGAAATTGTTTGCAAATAGTTTGGGGGAGTTTTATGTCAGAGTGGTTTGGCCTTTTGCCATCCATTCTGGGTTCCTTTTTGCAATGGCTAACAATCTCTTACGCAAAGCAGTAGATTATGTTGTTAGATCGCTCGGCTCAAAGAGCACAATCAAATATTCTATCAGAGTCAATTGGTAGAAGCTATACATCACAAATTAACCTAAAATACATCTTTGATTTCAGATACGGGGAAATATCTTTTTTTGGTGGGTGGGGGCTGGCAATTCAGTCAAAGAATATCCATTGTATTCGCTTTGAAAACTTATTTCAGAACTTTGTAAGGGTGAAAGATGGAAAACAACAAGCCTGGCCGAGGCACTACGACCGAAGATGATTACAGCATCTTTCATACTGTGTATATAATAAATTCAAAATAAATATATTTGTATAAATGTATTCATATACTAAAATGAAATAATCTCTGGCGTATCTGTGAGACTTTAAAGATATGCAAGTCTCGTCAGTTTGGCTCAGTAATTAAGAGAGCAACCTGCCAATTTCAATTTATGGTAGAGAAACATTGATTCAATAGATTAATTCATTTATCAAAATGAATACAACTGAATTACAAAGAGAGAAAAGTGAGATAGGCTCTCGAGATACAACTTCCAAAAAACTTATACAACCGTGAATTGCAATGACAGACACATTTGAAAACTGAAGAAACCTATGGTGACAGTTTTTAATTACACTTACCTAGAAATTCCGCCATAGGATTCACTTTAGGCAGAATGAGATTAACGATAAGGTCGGCAAATAATACTTTACAAAAACAAGGATAATATGATAAACAATACCAAGCTGCAGGAACTTCAAGTTGACAAATACCTGGGCAGTTCCTTTGGTGAGATAAACAAGATCGTTCTCATTCCCTTCAAAGCTCTTACATTTTAAAGCCATTTCCTCTGAAAGCACTTTCATTTGACGCTACTATCGTAGTAAAATGGAACTGTTTTCATACAATTGACGCATTTCTGTATTCTGACGGAGTAAAACAGAATTCCATGCACTGATGACGTAATGATAAAGAGCCACTTGAGCGACATCAGATTCATTGAAAGATCAGGAGAATGTTCCGTGGAGATGGTGTGAAGCGCTTGCAATGTCGATCCGTCAGAGACAGATATTGCTGTTAGAGATACTAGCGCATCTAAAAAGCAAAGAATCGCTATAATAAAAAGCAAGTGCAGAACAAATGAAAAGCCAAAAAAGTTAACTAAACAACGATATTTAGAGGAAACGAATAGGCAGCATCACAGATAAGACAACATGGTTCGAAAAAGGATCTCTAGAGAGAGAAACTGAATCATTTATAATGATGGTTCAGAACAATCATATAAAAGGCCATGATAGATAAGACACAGCATAATAGTGAATGCAGACTTTACAGAAATAGAGATGGAACCATTAGCCGTACATGTGACAAGTTGAGGTTAAGATTGATTGGGGACAGAAATCAGCAGCAGCCTGATAGCCAGTATTTCCTGAATTTGTCTAGCTCGTCACGCCCCTTTTCTGTGGGCGTCTGTTTCGCATATGATCTCTGGAGATCCACGTTGAGTCGTGATTTCCAGCAGGTATCTGTCATTCTTGCGACATGACCAGTCTATTGCCATATAAGTTTTCTAATGGTTTGTATGATATTTCGAATTCCTGCTTTTCCTCTAAGTTTCTGTGCCGTCTTCTTGCGATCTCTCTATGTGACGTTGAGCATGATTCACACTTATGCAAGTTAGTTTTCTTTTGATTTGGTTCCAGATTTCAAATGCATTTCTAATGATTTTGACTCTGATCACAGCCGCATACAAGTATTGGCGGCTCCTAGGAGAGCACACTATCATGTAACCTCCATGGAGCAGTGTGTACGCGAGGAAGGACTGTGTGCGCAGTCTGGTCCTAGCTTGACAATTCGTTCTGTTAATCGACGGCTGAGACGCCCGCAGAACAATGCACTCACCGCTTACAACACCTGGTATTCCCAGATAGTCACCCATCTGGGTACAACGTCATTTAACTTCGGTAATCTTACGAAAACCTGTGTATCCAACTATAGAAATGCATTGAAAATCGGGAAGAGAAGGATTGTCAGTGGTCAGGAATAATTCACGTGTTACTCGCAGAATCGGACTTTTTGAATATAAAATGCATTCTGAATATTTTTAATATAGAAATGCATTTGCGTTTTGGATGAAATATTGGAAATCCAAACAATGAAATTCTGTAATTTGTCAACAATGCCTGAAATATACCAGAGTGTGTGAACAATGCTATTTTCGAACAGGCCGTTCTTGTTCTCATTATATTCATCGTTACTTTTTTTATCCTTCACGATTTTCTTTATAACACTCTTTCTTTAGCCAACGTTTATCCCTTATCATTCATAATCTTGTTGACATTATATTCCTGAGGACGAGATCAAATCTAATAATAACCACAGATCAACAAGACTAAATCTCCTTAACTGTTAACCAGACAGCCGCCATTACGATAATGGGAACATTTTTTTCAAAAACTTACTGCAGACACTCAGTGAACCCAAAGCACTTGATTCTTGTTACATAGAAAATCAATTATTTGCTTCTTTTTATTCCCAGTTCGCTGTGAAAAAACAGTAATAGCATCTAAAGCTTAACGGACCGGTCAATAAGGGAGATGCGTGGGCTAAAGAATTATGGAGCGGAGTTTCACCCAGAAGAAAACTTTACTAACAAAAAGACAAACGTGATTTGTGCTTATCCTATAACTTATTCATTTTATTCTGTGTATTTTGCTACCCTTCTGCGTTAAGGGATTAATAATGATGACGAGCAGTTGAGAGGTCTGAGATTATGTTCTAACGTAGGCTGGATTGATCTTAATAGGGTCCTGAGGTACAGTTCAACTGGGGGCCTATATATATATGATTTGTGTCTTGGATATGGATGATAATTCAATGACTCATCCGTGAGTATTAGGTCGAAGAAACAATTCAGAAAGCCAAAGTTAATGTTTTCAGAAGAAGTTAACTCGGACTAACGGAACATGTTAAATTGAATAAGGATATATATACATATATATATATATATACATATATATATGTGTGTGTGTGTGCACAGATTTGTAAGAAGTTTCATATATGGCTAAGCCGATTACTGTAATGATAAAATGGTCCTAGATTCTTCCTGGTACCCCCAAAAGGTTTTGGGGCAGGTATCTCTAGTAGCTCTATGTTTAATACGACACATTTGCAGTGTATCGTGCTCCAGAACATTATTATACATCCGTACAAAAAAGATATTTCAAACGTATCAAGAACAATTTTTGTGGTACTTAGGCTAAATAAAAACTGGGCATCTTCAGTTCGAAAAAAATAAGATAAAGTGATACTAGCTCACCCAAACTCCTCACAAAACCAAGACTGGAAAAGTAAAGGAATCAAAATGGACAGAGAATGTGCAAGTAACCTCAGATTGCTGATGACATTGTCGTTCCTGCTGGGAACCTTCATGATCTCAAAATGATGCTAGGCGTAGTGAAGGAAGAAACTTGAGGAAAACAAATGTTATGGACGATAAAGCAAAAATCAAAATCGAACACGCAGAGCTGAAAAAAGTTGACCACAAGAACAATCTAGGACAACGGATCTCCATGACGGAGAAATCAAGTGAAGAATCAATTCATTCGACAAGCTGTGGGGCAAGTTCAACCTTCAAAAAAAAAAAAAAAAAAGAAATGCTGCTGGTCTTAAAAAGGGTACTCAACCGATACATCCTCCCGATATTCGCCTTTGAGGCAGAAACAAGAGACTTGACCAAATACTTAACCCTAAAACTGAGAACCATGTAACGTGCGCAAAAAAGAACCACGCTCAACATCACGTAGAAAGACAGCACAGTACATTAGGGAGATATAGAATCCATTAGAAAACTCAAATGCCGATGGGCTGATTATATAGCAAGAATATCAAATGCTGGACATCACGACTCACAACGTGGATTCCCAGAGATCATATGTGAAACAGTGACCGACAGATCGCGTGACGAACTAGACAAATTTAGAAAGTACTGTCTGCGCTACGCCCTTGATAGAGAGACCTGGTGAATCTTATGTATGTGTCCAACGACAAACACTAAGAGACTGACGATGATAAGATATCAAAAACGCCATGTCGCCCTACATTTTCCTGCCAACTAAAATCAACAGGATATAGAGAAGCCTTTGAGAATTTATAAACGAATGAATATATGAATAAATAAAGGAAAGATTACCATTTCATAAGTATTCTATTGTTATCTCCTTAGACAAATAAATCTTTGAGAAAAAAAATATAGCCAATCATGGGGTTAATTATATAACATTCTAAACTATTTTGTTTTGATTTTGTTCACTTGCCTTGAAATCTGTTATTGGTAAACTGTCTTATTAATATATGTATATATATATATATATATATATATATATATATATATATATATATATATATATATATTAGAATCACATTATTTGAAAATAATTTTAAAAAGTCCTCCATTAAAAAACAGAGGAATATCAACATAAGATTAGAAATACAGGATCCATAGTAAATCCATTTTTCAAGAATGGCGAATGATTTTCATAACGTTCACCACTCTTGAAAAACAAATCTACCATAAATCACAAGTCATGTTTTTTTCTACTAAACTTATGAGTGCTCTCTCATACACATGACGGAGAGAGAGGTGGAAGAAGTAGGTATAATCATGTACACAAATTCATTTTATAAATATATATACTCAAATATCTATACAGCTAATATTTCCCTTTGAATTAAATGTGCACAAATGCAAAGATAAATACACACATTATGAATATATATATATATATATATATATATATATATATATATATATATATATAGAACCTTATTTGGAATGATCTTCGTCATCAAACAGTTGAAGTATCCCTTACCCTAGACAACATAAATAGAATAAACAATTAAAAGAAATGGGACTGCTGCAGAGATTGAACCTGCCAGGGAAAGGTAGCTGCTTCGACGTAGCAATGCTCTTACAATTGAGGTAAACATCCGGTGGTGATACAAAGGCCCAAATAACTGCTTTCAATACGAATCCTCATCTCATTCCTTGTCGTTCTATTTAGCTATATGGTAATAGCAGCTACCCTATTGGTAGCAAGTTCGATTCATGTTGCGGTACCATTTTGATTGTTTATTCAATTTACGTTGTCTAGGGTGAGTGATACATTTGCCTTGTCAAATAAGTATCTACTCAATATAAAGCAATTAACGACCATTCCGTCGGATCATATATGCATATATTTATTTCTATGTGTACATATAAATGTATACATGGGTGCACACCTGCCATATATGTGTGAGTCTCCCTTCATCCCATGAAACTACGATAAGTAAAAATGATCAATGAAACATCTAATTCATGAACTTGCATATTAAGAATCAAGACAAGAATAAAAGCAATCATTACCAATAGGAGAACACGTTACACAATTACACAAATATAGATTATACTAACAAATATACCTCACACCCAAATACAAGAACACACACACACACATATATATATATATATATATATATATATATATATATATATATAAACACACACGCATGGAAACGGACGAACACACAAATGCATACACATAACACACGCACGAATGCATGCATACGTATGTAAATACATGCATAAATACACACATGCATATGTGGATACATTCATAAATACACACATACATATGTGGATACATTCATAAATACACACATACATATGTGGATACATTCATAAATACACACATACATACGTGCATACATTCATAAATACACACATGCATACGTGCATACATTCATAAATACACACATATATACATACATAAATACAGATGCACACACACACATGTATACATACATAAATACAGATGCACACACACACATGTATATATACATAAATACAGATGCACACACACACGTATATATACATAAATACAGATGCACACACACACATGTATATATACATAAATACAGATGCACACACACACACATGTATATATACATAAATACAGATGCACACACACAAACATGTATATATACATAAATACAGATGCACACACACACACACGTATATATACATAAATACAGATGCACAAACACACACACATGTATATATACATAAATACAGATGCACACACACACATGTATATATACATAAATACAGATGCACACACACACATGTATATATACATAAATACAGATGCACACACACACGTATATATACATAAATACAGATGCACACACACACATGTATATATACATAAATACAGATGCACACACACATGTATATATACATAAATACAGATGCACACACACACAAGTATATATACATAAATACAGATGCGCACACACATACAAGTATATAAGCATAAATACAGATGCACACACACATATATGTATACATACATAAATACAGATGCACACACACATATATGTATACATACATAAATACAGATGCACACACATTTATGTATATGTATGTATACATAAATACAGATGCACACACACATATGTATATGTATACATAAATACAGTTGCACACACACATATGTATATGTATACATAAATACAGTTGCACACACACATATGTATATGTATATATACATAAATACAGATGCACACACACACATATATGTATATATACATAAATACAGATGCACACACATATATATGTATATATACATAATACAGATGCACACACAAATATGTATATATACATAAATACAGATGCATACACACATATATATATACATAAATACAGATGCACACACACATACATATATGTATATATACATAAATACAGATGCACACACACACATATGTATATTTACATTAATACAGATGCACACACACACAAATGTATATTTACATTAATACAGATGCACACACACACACATGTATATTTACATTAATACAGATGCATACACACATATATATATACATAAATACAGATGCACACACACATACATATATGTATATATACATAAATACAGATGCACACACACACATATGTATATTTACATTAATACAGATGCACACACACACATGTATATTTACATTAATACAGATGCACACACACACACACACACACATATGTATATTTACATTAATACAGATGCACACACACACATACATATATTTACATTAATACAGATGCACACACACACATACATATATATATGTGTATATATACACGCACTTACGATTATTTTTAAAGATACTTATCACTAAAAATTCACATCCTATCTCAATATTTTTCATTCAAATATGCATACACAGACATACAGAAAATACATATAAACCCACATAGTTGGAGTAAAAAAAAAAAAAAAAAAATATTGTACATTCGAATACCATATAGTTCTATTTTTCATACAATTTTATGCATTATAAAGTTTGGTAATATTAATGATAACTTAGAAACTGTATCCGGTCCAATTAAAAAGTTGGAAATTATTTCTTTCCGATATATTCTCTAGACATTCTTGCTTACAGAAATGCTGCAGAACGTTATTATTAGGGATATCGATCAGAAATCAAATACAACACCCCTGGCTACTGTCTGACAACATTGTCATCAATATTTTAATGGTATTTTTTTTTTTTTTTGTAATTTTCAAAACAACATCATTAGTACACGAAAGCAAATAATGGTTTAGCTTTGTAGCCGAGCATAGGAAAATCAGTCAAAAGGTTTGATAGTCCTTTCTAATAACTGTCGATATGGATGTTGTCTCATAATCTTCGGGGACGGATCCATGATTTTCAAGAGGAAGTTGGGCCAATTAATTTTCAACACCATATGTCTATTTAGACAAAGGATATAATAAATTCAGATTTTTTTAGTTGATTTATGATTATCGCTTATTCGCCTTGACTCTTGCAATTTCAGAAAAATAATTTGATTGGATCCAAGTAACCGAGTTGAAAATAGTTTAACGATTTTGAGATTTATATACGAGATAATTGTGCTCATTGAGTGATATCTGCATGTGATATCTCAAATTCTTTTTCTTTTCAATGTGTCTTGTCTATACCTATATACGCAATGATTCATATCCCCACAATATCTTTCTCATCCTGGTTAGAATTATGAAAAGTATTCTCTATAAGTCTGAGAAGAGAAATTAACGCAAAAACTTCTGTTTGGTCAACGTAATCTCTACTAGGCTTTGGTGTTGACAACGTTTGGACTGTTTAATTCTATGGCCACGGTGTAATATATAATATCTGCGGGATAATAGACCTATAAAAGGGAAAATTTCTTTACAAATATTACACATTACACCCGAAAGGGGTCGTTTGATGAATAGGCCGAAACGTTGTGTCAACACCAAAGATGGGAAAACATTAGAATTTCTAAACAAAAGTCGGTATAATGTAACTTGTATTAACGTAAAAGCCATTTTATACAGACCCTACAATTAGTTGATATAATTGATTTGGTAATGATTCTTTGATTGAAGTCTTTTTGCTTAAAATCAGAAACCATTTTTCTGCCAGGAAATATTGGTGAGATATCATCTCTGTCGGGAAATATTTGCGCTACGGCTCCCATGACCGACAGGTTTGGCGGATCCATCTTCAACGACAGACGCTGAAGAGATACTAATGACGATCTTTGATGATAGCATGGCACAGAAAGATGTTATTACTGTGCTCTATAACTGCATGTAAACTGGTTGAAGGTCGGTAGTTCTCAACCCTTTTCAAACGACTCCCCCCCCCCCGATCAAAATTTCCAGCATCATCCCCTAAACCCCGTACCAAAGATTCATACTAGCGATACAGTAGGAAGAAAATTGTCAAAAAATCAGTGAATGTAAGATTGCAATGCAATTCTACTCATTTTTCTTCAAGAGTTTGGTTTTTGTTTTTCTAGAACACACTGGTGTCGGCTACGTACCACGTGTGCCACGCGAAATTTCCTCAGTTACGTGGGAAATTGATTACTTCGCCTTCATTGCTTGCTCAACTGTTATCTTATCCGGTCAATTCCATTATGAAGAATAGGGCAGTCGGGACCATGACAATTCAAACAAACACCCAAAGCTCATTCCCACACTCTTTAGAATAGTATAAAACATCCCCTAGGATTAGGAAATCCACCGTTCCATGAATTCCATTAAAACCCATATCTTTCTTAATCATTTTTAATTTTTCAATACTGTACTCATAAGTTTTACAAGCCTTATCATCCAGGCACTGCCCTGTAGGCTATCTTGGCAACGTAAATATTCAATTTGCAGTTTTCACAAACACAAAAGAAACAAAGCATTTAGTGATTGACCTAAAAGAGCCAAGTTGACAATTTCTACCAGAGGGAATTCGGTTGTTTGGGTTTTTAAGTAATCAATGTGTTTCGAACTGATATCGACCGACATAACAAAAGCACAATCTTAACATTTCATATTTTCCTTGTCCACCCATTCATTTCATCCAAAATATTTCTATTGCATCTCTTCTGTTGAAATAGTTTTCACACTGGTGAATCCACAGATCACCGTCAGGTGTTTCATTTCGCACCCAGTAACAAATCCATATTAGGATATATTTCTTATCCTTTCCATTTCTCGAAGAATGGTATTAAGATCCAGTAGAGCAATCTGTGTCAACCCAAAGCTTTAGTTCAGACCTGATACTGAAATTATTTCCCGATACCAGATCTGAGGCCGTCTTTGGCCAAATTTGACCTGTAGTGGATATACTTTTCAGCTGCAATCCCTGAGCGCTTAGTGTAAAGGGAGTGTTGTGCCCTATTCCCACTTTCCCCCTCTTGGCCAAACTGAAGACTTCCAAAAGAAAGTGTTCAATACATTTTGTGGTCACTAACTGGGGATACCTCCCCAGCTGATTACAGCACCTGATATTCGCAGTTGGACCCTCATCTGGTACTAACTAGGCTCAGTGTCGCCTAACTTCAGTATTCGTTCGAAAGCTGGTGTGTCGGACTTTATTTAGCCGTAACTGATATGCAAAAGGAGAAATAGTAGTCGCTCAGAGATATCAGAGAGAAATAGTAGTCGCTCAGAGATATCAGAGAGAAATAGTAGTCGCTCAGAGATATCAGAGAGAAATAGTAGTCGCTCAGAGATATCAGAGAGAAATAGTAGTCGCTCAGAGATATCAGAGAGAAATAGTAGTCGCTCAGAGATATCAGAGAGAAATAGTAGTCGCTCAGAGATATCAGAGAGAAATAGTAGTCGCTCAGAGATATCAGAGAGAAATGGCAATATGAATGTTGTGCTGCAATAACGCCTGACAACTGCTGGACATTTCATTTTGCAATGTACATTCCAAAGATTATATGTAACATTGCGATCTGCAGGAAATAAGGTACCAAGATACTGGTGGCAGGTCGATTGACGTTAAAAAAAAATGTGCACAATGAATGAAGAGAATCATATTTGCCTGGGGCAGAAGGAAAAGCCCACGGTAAAGACAGGAAATTGCTTTACCTTATTATTGTGAGAAAAACAAACAATATCTGGTGAGGACAACAAATAACCCATAATAGTTCCTCATCTTGTAACGGTAGCCATCTTCCTCTTGAGCAATTACTTGGAGGTCTTGACGTTTAGAACATATGAAACCTGGTAGACGTTTGGTGTGTTGAGTTGGGAGGGTGTTGTCCTATTCAGTTCGAACACGATGGGTTGAATTATCTACGTTTCTAAGTTGAAAAGTCACCTAATTAGAAAAGCAGTGCTAAAAGCATTATATCATTTTTTTTCTGGTTTTCTTATTTTTCATGTATTTTCAGATTTTACGCTTCCCTGCAATTTTCTATCACGAATCTTCAGCGGAATGTCAATGCCGTATTACTAACAGTGACTTCAATTATGATCGAATACAGACATCGTTAAGTGTACGCGTTTCTTTAGTTTTATTTGCGATATTATAAACCTTTTCCGATAAAATTGGAGAGAGTTATGTATTCACTCGGGTCCATACTTTTGTCCACCCTTTCTTCCGTATGTCTGTCTGTCTGTCTCTCTGTCCGTTCTCCTCCGAAAGTTCTCTATAAATTTCGATGTAATTTTGTGGAAAAGTTGGCCATAGAGTACGGACGAAGTGATTGAATTTTGAGGGGGAGCGAAGAAATATCTTCCGATTGGAAGACATTCTTCATTATTCAGCACGAAACAGGAATAAAAACGAACAGCAGTCTTTGTCATCGGAACATGATGTATTGTTCTACGTCAGTTACGTTCTTTAGCTTGACATTGGATAAATAAATAAACATGGCATATCATTGGACAACCAATCAAAGATGGCGAAGCATCATATCCTTTCTATGTATGTCAGGTTGTGAAGACTTGAAAAATGGCATGATTACTCCACTTGACCCCTTCTAGAGGAAAATTATTTCCAGGAAAAAGCTTTTTCTCATGAGATTTGTTCGGACAGGTTCAATAGAATATCTAGATGTTTTTTCACCCTCTATTTTAGATGTTTCCCCTCCGGAAAATGATGTCATAAATAGAGTTTATTTTGACCCTATTTATTCTTCAATAGTTTTTTTTTTCTTCTTTTTTTTTTTTTACATGATTTCAAATTTTGACGATACGGTTTTTCAATCATAGACTGTGTGTGAAGCGAGTTATAGTTAGATAAGATCTCCCCACACCATTTTAATATAAATGAATTGCATTCCTTAGTGTGACAGATAACGTACAAATGAATACATTGCTTAACATTAGAGCAGAAAAGTAATTGGAAAATATGATAACATCAAAGAATATTTCATAAAGTACAATATGGTAGCTGAATACTGATTTCATCTGGGAATTTCATTATTGAAATGAAGATCCTTGGCTTATCCTTATATAAAAACTATGTCTTTTACTTTTCTTGCATACATTGTTCACAAATATCATCTCAAAGCCCGGCCAAAACTAAAAACCTTCAAGAACAATATTGATTGGTTCGGGTTCAACCTTTGGGGCAAAAACTAATCTTTAATCTTCAAAAATCATGAAGATAAAAATCATAAGCGTGCATCGATATATTGTATTGTGTTTTTTTTTTGGGGGGGGGGTGCAAAAATGAAAAAAATCGAGAATAGAAGACCTGGATAAGGTCTTGAGTTTGGTTAAGTCAATCTGTTGTATTGTTGGATATAAAAATTATATTGTAATGAATTTTGAAAAGACCTATACCTGCTAGCTAGTGCCAGCGGCTCCAGATCCCACGGGGGCGCCGGAGCCTGTGGGGTGCAATTTATCTGGAGAGCCTGAACATATAAAAGAAAATCTGAAAAAAATAAAATATCTAGAAAAAAATTGAAAAGGAGGCACAGTCAGACCTACCACTTCTACTGATTTAAAATAAGTCACAAAATCATTTTGAAATCGAGGAATGTAGACGAGATGGTTTAAGCAGATTGGCTTAGAAGTAAACTTGCAAACATTAGTTCAATAATTATGCCTGTAACGTAATCATGCGGTTTTCCTAGATGTTTCATTTCATAGCTCGAAGATAATACTTCCAGACTAAGTCTATCGACATGCAAGATGCAGAGACCCACTAAAGAAACCAACTTGGAGAGAAAAGAAGAGGATTCGTTGGATAAAAAAACGCTTTGATGAATTAAGTCAAAGCAAAAGAGTTGAAAACTATGAAAAGCGCTTCAAAAGTTGACGTTTCCTAGAGTACTTGAAATTTTCTCTTTATAGTAGTATGAACCTTCTGAATCTCTCCGATGCGTACTTGAAAAAGTCCAAATACAAAGCCCCAACGTTTTAGACAGTGTTGACAACAATAAACTGTATAAATTATAACTAAGAGATGACTACGAAGATGTGAAGGACTCATTCCCACAACAAAGTATCAATTTAGAACGGTTATAGGGACTCTAATTTTTAAAAAGCGGAAAGTATCAGACAGCTGGCCGAATTCAACATGATTTTTGAGCTTCGCAGAAGTTTATACAGCTTATATTTTGTTTGCAACTGTCTGTTTAGACTGTAGCATCCGGAAGATCATTTTCAAAGCTTGAGATTGAAAACTAAATTAAATATTAAAAGCTCAATGTAATAAGAATGACTCTTGGGACTTTCTGTTCTAAGTATTGAAAATGGGACGGCTCGTAAAATTGATTCCAACCAGCTAATCGACTTGTTTACCGTTGCAATTTCCATTAAGAGAAGTTTTTATGTTGAAGATAGAAAATTGACAAATAACAACTCTACCGTACATTTAAATGCTCTATTGCAAAATTTTCTTAAATCCTCTTACATAACTGAAATTGGGTTATAATTGTCAGAAAATACCATAGAGTTAGTTGTAAATAAAAGGTAAATACTTTTGTGTGTTAACAGGATTTCTAGGCAGGGTGGGAGGACTTGAAAACATCTCCAGAAGATTTTGTCTTAAATACATTTTTCAGATAGAAAATTCCTTCAAAATAAAATCAAATCATATTTTATTCTGTATATTGGCTAAATCTCCTAATGTAAAATCTCATACTTCACCGGTTCATCGGTATAAACAAATTTCAACACCAATTATCTCTGGGTACATATTGTCTACACATAATCTTTAGTTGATAATCTACAATGTTCCTACTTATTGGTAACACGGAGATATCAATAATGATCCTAACGTAAGGATACGTAACCTAAACAAAGAGCAGGATCCCAATTAATGAACAAAGAAAAAAACACAAGCGTGATATCGTCAATCATATAAATATATTTGCTCCATAATCTGTCCGTATGACGAGTATCCGTCTTATCATTCAACAGTTACCTACCATGTGTTCGTGTAGTATATTTTACACCTTGGAATATGAAAGGTATTCGATGCCAAGTTGAACCGAGATTTCTAATGATATTTTTCAAGTCAGGCAGGTTGTCCAAACTTCCCAAGTTCGATGTGACACATTTTTTAAAACTTACTCCCCCCTCAATCTAGTGATATTTGCTTCTCAGTTCAGCTTAGTTAATTTCAAACATTTATCTTAACTTGATTTAGTTTACTATAGATGAACTACTAACAAAATTCTATAATGAATATGTAAATTCACCATTTCCCACGATTGAAAGAGTTTTAACCCCGTGAAATATCCATCTATGAAAACTAATATAACATGAAAATAATTCTTACCAAGTATTTTTTAAAAGGGTAGATTCCCAGAGTCTGTGCATAAAATGTAGATAGCTCCTGTTTACCCTAAATGAACTAAGGAATATCTCTCCTTGAAAGTAAAACATGTAATCGTTTTAACCTAATTGGATTAATAAACTGTTTCTATTAATATCGAGTAGGAGAATGAGTGAACCGTTAAAGTTTCTAATGGAAATGAAGTTTCTTTTATATCGTTCACAAAGGGAGATAATACAAAGTTTATTTTAAGGCTAACAGAAGTTATATCTCTTACGCGCAGATTACGGGAATCAAACTACAAACATTACCGAATACACGTGTTAGTTCCGCGTTTGAATATGTGCATATTAAGATTATAAATGTACTTACATGGCAGACATGAAGTGGTGACTCTCACAATGTAATAGATAGAATGTATGTCGTCTCTTGATAATCCTAGTTGGTCTTGATACAAAAATGTGGACACATTCTGGAATAGAAGAAATATTGAATGAGGGAGGAAAGAAATTCACAAAATCAATGGAGCAAAACAATTTGTATACATGTGTGTGTGTGTATATATATATATAATTTTTCTAAAAATCAATAATATTCGAATTTTTATTCGGAGAAGCCAATGTCTTCTCTCCATTCTCTTTCCAAAATGATATGGTACATTACACGCAAAGAAGGCCGTAGAATGAATTGGATCGTCCGAACAAAAGTTCGGATCAACAAAAAAATTTTAAAAACAATCGTTCCAAATCGGTTCGGGTTTCAAACCCCAAGGTGTAACGATAGCATTTTCTCAATATCAAAAAATTTCTGAACTGCACAATCGATAAATTATGAAGCGTCCGTCATTGGACATGGACCTTCTCTTTGATTTCCCACAATTCTCTATCATGGTCACTACGGCGCCAATGCTTTCTAAACTTGTCTAAGTCGTCACGCCATCTCATATTTTGTCGGCCACAGTTTCGCATGTTACCTCTGGGAGATCAACATTGTGAGTCGTGATATCCAGCAGTTGTCTGCCATTCCTGCAACAAGACCAGCCCCCTGCCATTTGAGTTTTCTGGTGGTTTCGATTATATTTCTCATATACTGTGCTGATATCTCAATATGATATTGAGTATGATTATTTCTTATGCACGCTGCATTATTCGTAGTGTGAGGACCGATCTTTTGGTTAGTTCTAGTTTTCAGCTCTATAAGTGACAATCGGGAGGATGCATTGATTGTATACTCTTCTTTCGGAGATTAATGGGATTTTCTTGATCTTGAAGATAGAGATTGCTCTACCGTGAGCCTACCAACCTCGAGTGATTCTTGGCTTGATTTCTTCTCATGAGGATTTCATGGGAATTTGTTGTCCGAGGTAGATGTAGCTGTGTACTCACTCCAGCATTTTGTTTTAAATAACATGTCCTAATGAAGTATTTTTTAAACTGACTAAAAAAGTAGACTCAAGCACATATTTGCCCCTTTCAGATGAATATATGCTTATATCCTACGACCACTTCCATCCCGAGAATGATGAAAATAAACATTGACGTATTAAGAAAAATACCTCCAACTTATTTGTTAACTAAATATTAATCACTTACAAACATGTTAACTTCACGGCACATCCTTGATGTTTGATTAATTTCTTCAATCAGAAGACGATTGATAAGTTGTATGATTTCATATTAGCATTTAAAACACGTTCTTATTTCTGTCAATAAAAGTTGAAATAGAGGTGTACGTATGCGTGTGTGTGTTTGTGTGAGAGAGAGTGCAAGCATACGAACACAATCTAGAATCAGTGGCTCTTCATTAGGATGTTTCTAACATCTTCAAGAGAGAAAAAAAACAATCGTTTTCTTCGTGATCTCAATTCAAGCTAATATTTCTCAGCCTCTTCGAAAGGTTTCATTGCTTGTGGAGTCTCTATTGATTACATCTTCACACACCACCAGATCTTGAAACAGCGACGTGATTTCAAGAGTTCAAACGAGCGTTTGATCACAACCCAAGCCCTATTATCTTGTGATTTCAAAATAATTAGAAACTGTCAACTTGGGTTTCTTCAGTTGCCGTATTCGCTCACACAGGCTGCGCAAAAAGAGCTAGAGGACTGAAAATTTAATAATTCTCTATTATGTCTAGAAAAGTGTTTTTTCTGTTTTTGAAAAAAACCCTTCAATAGGGTTTTCATTGGGAGTTCAATTTATGATGTAATTCTATGCTAAATCGGTTTCAGTTTATGTCTGGGGGCATTCACGCTTGTTTTCTATGGAAATTTGGATCACTGCCCAACAAAGGCAAGAGAAGTAACATTCAACGATCACCCTTTCTACCATTTTTTTTAATTGAACATCCCAAACACAGCATGCTGCTTATTGGTTACATGACGGTCTCTATTGAGTGATTAACCAGACCTGTTGAAGTTATTTATATTAGAAAATATTCCCAGAATAATGGATTATGATTATTAGTATTTTCATTTTCGCTTGTTTCAACGTAATTATAATTTCCTCTTTTCCAAATTTCAACAGCAAAATTATCATTTTCAGTGTAATAATCTTATTTTGATTTTCCGATTTTAAATAAATCGGACATTCATTTCCTGCAACAAATATTATTATTAAAGAAAGAAAAACAAGACTGTTTTGATTTTTTAAAACAATATAATAATACTGGAAATTTCCAATATATTGTACATTTTCGTCAGTCAAAATTCAAATGTAAAAGAAAAAGAAAACACTTTCAAAACGTAAATGGTGTGTACTGCAACGAAAACAATCGAATTCTATAGCGGTTTTAATTGCAGAACGCACCATGAATGTTTTGAAAGTTGTTTTTTTTTCCCCATTTGAATTTCGACTGGAGACGTTGTACAGAATACCGAAAAAAAAAATTCAGTATTGTTATCATATTTCATATTTTGTAAATTTAGAAGTTGTTTTTCTTCTTTTAGAATATCAACTAACAAAAGTTTATTGATCATTTCTCATAAGTTATTATAAGCTGAGAAATCATCGCACTTATATTTTCACTAAAAATCAAAAATCAAGTTCCTGTTATTGTATCTAGTTATGAAAACTCGATATTTTCTTCATGTGATTCATTCTACAGAAATAAATTGTCGCCCTACCATCATCTCTTAATATCCGTCGTTGGACATGGACTTCCCCAAGGATTAGCCACACTTCTCTTTCATGGGCGTCACGGAGCCTGTATTTTCTGAATTTGTCTAGTTCATCCCTCAATATAGTACTCTGCCGGCCTCAGTTGCACATGTGATCTCGGGAAGATCCATGTCGTGAGTCATGATGTCTATCAGTTTTCTGTCATTCTTGCAATATACCCAGCCCATCGCCATTTGAGTTTTCCAATGCATTCTATGATGTCTCTTACTCCTGTTTTCTCCTGGATGCATTGTATTGTGGTCTCTCGTTGCACATGTGATTCCGGGGCATCAATGTCGTGAGTCGCGATGTCCATCGATCGTCCAATATTTTTGCAACATGGCCAGCCCACTGCTATTTGAGATTTTTTAATGGACTATGTGATGACCCTGACTCCTGTCTTTTCCCAAATGTACTATGCTGACTTGTGGTCTCTCCATGTGAGGTTGAGCATAATTCTTTGATATGCACGTTGCATAGTTCTCAATTTGCGGATGTCTCTTTGTTAGGTTCCATGTTTCAGCTCCATAAGTGATTATTGGGAGGATGCATTTGTTGTGTACCCTTCTTTTTAGGATTATTGGAGATCTTATTTTTGAAGGTTGAGCTTGCTCTGCCGAAGACTCACCATCCTTGGGTGATTATTCGCTTTTTTTTTCTTTAGAGGGTCTCATGAAGATTCGTTGTCCCAAGTAAATTTAGTGGTCTAATCAATTTATTTGAATCCTTTCATTCAATAATTCTATTATTGCTGTGTTGTTTTCAACGTATCTAAATTGGTAAATCATTATCAAAAGGCAATTTTTCTACTTTGCCGATTGCCATCATTATTATATATCTTTCTATTATTATCTGAATAAGTCTGGTCAGTCGCTCAATGGAAGCCGTAATGTTACCAACGTCTTTTGTCAGTATGTTTGTGTTGAAGGCAATCGATTAAACGTTTGGGAAATGATTGAATAATTAATTTTATCGCCTTTTGTTGAGCAGTAATCACTAGATGGGTCAGATTTTTTTTCAAAAGGACAGGCTTGGATGCTGCTGGGCACAAACTAAAGAACTAATTTAGCCCAAACTCGTTTAGTAAATTGAATCTCGCAACCAAAAATCCCCAGAGACATGATTCCTAAGTAATAGTTTACATTTTTATCAATCTATCTTTATTGGTGAAGCGCATACGTACGATACATTAATTGCTGGACCCACTTAAACTGAAAGCTGAATTTTAGTGACAGTTTTCGTTGATAGTTTATAATTATTACAAATAACACCGGTTTCGTTGCGGTACTCACGTCAGCCAGAAAATGATCGGTTGCCCTGTTCCTAGCGAGTCAGTTACACAGAAAAAGGAACCAATTATGGCAGTATTTATGGAGACAACGGGGAGGTGTTATCGGAAGAGGCCAATATGTGAGTTTAATTGTTCAACGTAGGAAGGTGAAGCAAGACGTAAGGGAGCAGCTGACGAATTAGCACCCTAACGAGTCATAAAATGCGCCCATCGCAACGAAAGTACAACTGACTACGGCATCGGTATCGGCTGTGCAAATCATATATATATATATATATGTGTGTGTGTGGTACAAATCAAGCTTGAAGTATAACATAATATAAAGCCACTTCTGATATACTCGATACATACTTTTTACTATTGAAGTTATTTTAGAATAGACATATATATATATATATATATATATATATATATATAGATAGATAGATAGATAGATAGATAGATAGATAGATAGATAGATAGATATGTGTGCAAAGAGTTTATCCTCTTGTTCTACTGAATAAAAATATCTCAATCGGAAAAAAATCCAGGATCGACCATCCAAATTGATTGATTCTTCCGTATCTTTTGATCAAACCTCAGAATTTCACTGAAATTTATCGAGAACTTTTCGGGATATTGTGTCGACGGACGAACGGGCATGAGGGAATACATATACCTCTCCCATCTTCCTGATAAGAGGTAAATTATATTAAACCTTGTTTTTGATGCACATGGTTATCAGGATTTCTCTTGCCAAATGAAATCTAATTTAAAACTCCATTGAATGTAAACATCATCTCTTAATCTCATATATGAAATGCAATTTCCGTCTCAAAATCTGAAAATTAAATCTGCTGAACGATTTTACATGGAATTTCAGGAGAATGCCAACCGTGAAGGTTCATTGTAAATTGCAAGCACCCTAGAATAAAATTATTCCGTAGCTCAGAAATTGGAAATTTTAAATGCTTGCACTTCAGAAAACAAACAAAAAAAGAACAACAAACATGTCTAGTACCAATGACCGTCACCGGCTGACAAACAAACACTCCCACCAACTCTCACCTCCCCCTCCTTCCGTATACGTCTAAAAGAAAAGGACCGGTGTTAACCACGTTTTTGAAAGTAACGTCCCTTGTTAGATCTAATAGATACGTCTGTCAAAATGCTCTAACAGTTAATATGGACAGATTGGTCTCATCTTATAGCCTTCCAGAATGACAATCTATTAGACTGAACAAGTGCCTCTATGGTCTGACTATCAAGCTTAATTATTTTACTCCCCGAAGAAAAGATGGTAGTCAAGACTTATCTTCTTTAGCCGATGGCAACTGATAGTATCAATGATTGACTTAGCATCAAGGATTATTCCTCAGGCAACAGTTGATATCATCTGTGCAAAGTGGGGGTTTTTTTTTTGCTTTTTGGGGGTTTTTTCACGTCATTCGTGATTTTCCAATAGAAAAGGCATAGAGCTCGATAAACGATTTTATATAGCATTATTGTGATTGAAAATTTAAAAAGAATAAATGTTCCCCTATTTATGATACTAGCTACAATTTATGGCTTTGAAAACATGAGTAATCAGATCATCAGAAAATCTATTGTTATTTCACAATGGTTGATTTTCGGTTGAACTACTTCAGAATTCAATATTTTCCTCTTTTGCTAAGAAATTTTGGAGTCTGCGTTCGTTATCTCTCTAATAATAACGATCCGAGTTCTATCTAATTCTATATCGGACTGAAAGTCTGATTCACCGAACAAAATTTTACATACATACTCTAATGGACCAGGGGAACTTTTTAATTGTAAAACATGAACGACATCACAAATCCAACCTGTGATACCATCAGTAGGTTTACTTTTTCACTTAAATTTAACGATAACAAGTATTAAAGACACTCAATATACCTTCCATTAGGTATACCTCGCTTTTACAAACTAATTTATTCTTATTGATAGTTCGTAAAGTGGGAGTTCGTAAAATGAGGTATGAATATTCATTTAAAACAATGCATTGAAAAGGAATACGTACTGAAGTTGGAAAATTGCGTATGAAATCTGTTAAGTGTTATATGAATGAAGAATGATAAAATAATATTCGAGCGATTATTTTAATTAGGAAAGGAATAAAGTACATATAGAACACTAAAGAGAAAAAATACTTAATAAATACATAAAAGTAACAATATTAATTATCGTAAATCAATCCTTCAGTGATGAAACATTCTTCTGCTCTACTATTATGATAGTTTTCGTTTATTTTTTTTTTAATGAAGGTCTGAATGTTAATTGCTTTGTTAAATCTTTTTCTTTCCACGCTAAATTTTGCCATGCCAAGAGTATGCTTTCATTAAACCTGAAAGAACGTTTATCCTTCATTCATCATTTTGATCTTCAAATTCAAAAAATTCGATTTTCTTTTCAGTGTGTTTAAAAGCATCATCTTAGACTTGAGCACTGATTGGGGACAGAGGTTTCAGCAATTTTATCTCCATCTTTTAATGTTTTAATGATTTCAATCAATTCTTTACAATTAATGCGTTAAGCAACTCATAAATGTTATCATTTTAAATTTCAAAATTCATGCGGTTAACAAAGCTTATGATGGCTTCACTTTTATTTTGTACGATTTTTGTAGGTTGCCTATCCCCAAAAAACTTACAAAAAGTTGAGGGCAAAGGTTTTCCCAGAAATCTTTTCCTATCTCTTGTCTTATTTCAGTTAGGCGGGGTGTATTGAACATTATCTATGATATGATTGGCATATTTCCCCAGTTTATGTGTCCATCGTTTCCAGACATTTCAGCCGTGTACCTGTTGGCCTACTTCAGATGTTACCGATTCTGCCAGTTTTTGGAGTGATCTATCTGACGCCATTATTGTGTCATATCAGTTCCGTATCGTTCTGACAATTGCTGTTTGAATTTAGTTAGAGTGAATTAATCATTCAGGTATATTACAGAATCAATTAGAAAAGTTCAGGAAATAGCCTGTAAAAGAGAGGTCTAGATAAGGTCCATGTCCAATGAGGGACGCTAAAAGGCTGATGATGATGTGGTTGGACTATTTTCACGACGTTTCGGCTGCGTATCCTCCACTCATCATCGACGATGGCTGAAAGGTTCACAGCCAAAACTTTTCGAAAGAATGAACATGGAGACGAGGAAAATAGTCCAACCATGTCATACATATGACGATTCCTTTCGTGCTGTTTCGACTCGTTTTCCCGAGCTTTTTTTCCTTCCAATCATTTATACTCCAGATTTTTAAGATGTTGAACTCTGTTGACCGATAAGTTCAAGGATTTTGGACAAACAGGTTCTGAACATCCATCCAAACGACTATATAATTTTGCCCAATCACGCTTGAGACAAAAAAAGTTTTTAAAAAAAGAAATTTTTTCTTTAAATCCCATTCCTGGACTTTATCACTCATCGAGTGTAGAGATGGTCATTGTGTATGCACACACATTCACCTTTGCCTGCATAACGTATACGATATTCACGTGTGAAAAACTTTCTACCGTGCCCAAATGGAACAGGTACAAGATTTTATACAATTTTCATTACGTACGCAATTTTATTTTAACGTTTGTGAAACCAGGATTTTGTAAAATGATTAATGCCTTTGTACCTTTGTACAGATGAGAAAGTTGAGATTATCAAACATATTTTTTTACATGGAAAACACTTTCAATCCTTTGGTTGCACGTACAGTAAGATAAATAGTTCATTTTTCATTTTGCTCCGGGAGCTTCATTATATTTTTTTTAATGTAGAAAACCTGCGATAGTTGATTTTATTTCTTAGAACTCGTTTTCGTAAGATAGAAATATTGCAGACAAAAATAAGCTTCAACATTGTTGCATTACAGGGTTGTATGTATGTATGTATATTTACTTGGTGAACAATTCATTTATAGGTTTTGTTCTGTTTTTTTTCTTCCTTTCTCATTCTTAGCATATCATGTACCTATGGTCGTCACTAACAGAGTGACATTCTGAACCAAAATTCTGTCTATTTAGCTCGTTTTTGACCATTTAGATCACTGATTAATATACTGAGGAAAATTGACGGAAGGGACTTGAATGAAACTACTTCCAACGGATGAGGCTCCAAAAGGAATCTACAAGATTGAACTGGCGTATCAATGGTCTGACTTTCAGGTTTGTAGTTATAATTTTAAAACTAGCCAATCCAAACGATTGCACTGATCAGAGTGGTGGCAACTAAAGTTCAGATTGAGACAAAGATAACAGAACATTTTAGCGTCCTATGAATAACTGTGGAAATAATCTATATACACCTTGTTTTTCCGTCGGGTCTTTCATCATTAGAGGGTTATTATTGGATACACCTTCTCTTGGCATCTGAACTCTTTCATTACAATCAGCTTGAGAGAGAAAAACGATACTGGAAAGGGAAGCGGACAAACCAGCCTAAAACAGAAAATTCCATTCAATTTACGAGAGCCAGAATCACGCTGTCTTGTCAGACGTAAGTAAAATTATTGCTTACGAAAGCTAGTTAATGACAATTACTTGCTACAGACACACACGCCTCCAAGCATGTATACTTCCACCCGAGCAGCGCTTTGTTCTGCCATTGTTTGTATTGTGTTGCTAATTTAGTTGTTGAACTATCTATAATATCGAATACACAGTGGATATTGGTGGTTTGGTTCGTCCATCATGGTGAAAAACGACGTCCTACCTTCGTAACCCGATTTACATTCGCCTCTCCAACCCCGACCGCCACTAATGTTGCTCTCGCTTTCCTTAGTGAGGCCTCTCTATCTTCCTCTCACATCAACTGCCATCAACGGCGCTAGGTACTATAATGATAAAGATAAAACAGGTCTAGTTAGTCACTCAATAAAAACCGTCGCGGAACCAGCGTCTTTTGCCAACCACCCTTGTTGGGAATGAACAATGACCAAGTTATCTCTCTCGCCACTTCTTGTATGAATGCTGCCTGACACAAACTAGGGGACCGTATACTTACAGTACAAATTGAACCCAAAATAATCTATTTGGAGGAAGATTTTTAAAAAATAAACATAATGAAGGCTAAATTTTGAGGTTTTCAGCCCTCTTGCTCTATTAGTGTGGCATGTACGTAAAATCAACATATACATAGCCGGAATTCGAAAAGTGAAGAGTCCTATACTGATTGTTTAGCTGACGGTTTCTTATAATTAATAAAACGGTTGTCTTTTTACAACACAGGTATACTACTTAGTACGTAAAACACTAGCCTGGGGAATAAACAATAACTTTTTGTACGTACACAGTTTGGTTAGATTTTTATTAAAAAAAAAACTTATTCACTTTAGAAGTTAAAATAATAGCTTCAAAACTTTTTCATGTAGCATTTACCTTCGGAAATTGATTTAGCCTGTCCGTCCGCACAAATGGAGTTTCCTTTCGGTGATATTTGGTGGCAAGCTACATAATTGCAACATATAAGTAAATGTTGAAAAATAAACGACGTACACCTTCGTCTATGAACTTAGAGATACGTACGCATTTGATCAGGTGAACGAAAACTTTGCACAGAAATACGGCTAGACACTTCCCAGCGTAACAATAGTTCATAATTGAACGAATAAAGGTTCTAACACAATGGTATAGAAATAGGAGACTAATTGTAAAAATTCAGTATGACCTTGTGAATAGTGACTTTTTGGTTTACCGAAAAAAAGTGCCAGACATCTTGTAAATAAGGTCATGGGCATTTGCTGTATTTGTCGAAGGTGTGTTTCATGTAACGAACCGATTAGTTCCCTGTCTAACAAGGTCTTTGAAAACGGAAGACGTGGGTTCAGTTATTTATGTAATTATTTTGACTCTTTTGACAGTCTTTAATGTCCGATCCCATTTGTAATTGACCTTTCATTGAACTTGTCAAATAATTGACCTTTTTTGTCAATGTTCAACGAAAGTATCTGGCATCAATGTTTGTCCCTGCCAGCAAGAAAAGGAAGGGAGAAAGATGTTTCTCTTTTAAAAACTGTCGAATAAAAGTGTTGGAGGTTTCTTCAGTTTTTAGTCGATTCTGGCTAGGTGGCTGTGCATATATATGCCGCACGTACAGGCTGCAACAATGGAGCTAGGGGGCTGAAAATTTAAAAAAAACATCTCATGTCTAGAAACCCCACCTAACATTTTATGGTGGGGGGTAAATTTACGATACAATATTATACTAAAATGGGCCCTTATTTGCGTTCAACAGTTGACCATCGGAGATAAAAACAGAGATCAAAATCGAGGACACAGATCTGGAGAAAGTATATCACTACATCTATCTAGGACAACGAATCTCCATTGAGACCCTCGAAAGAAGAACAAATCAAGCCAAGAATAACACTAGGATAGCAGGCCTTTGGCAGAGTAAGCTCAACCTTCCAAAATAAGATCCCATTAATCCTAAAAGGAAGGGTGTATAACCAATGCATCCTCCCAATAGTCAGTTATGGAGCTGAAACATGGAATCTAACCAAGAGACTGATCCGCAAATTGAGAACTTTGCAACGTGCATATCAAAGAGAAATGCTCAACCTCACATGGAGAGACCACAAGTCAGCACAGTAATTCCGGGAAAAGACAGGAGTCAGGAACATCACATATTCCATTAAAAAATCTCAAATGGCAGTGGGCTGGCCATGTTGCGAGAATGGCGGACGATCGATGGCCATGGGTGCCCCGGAATCACATGTGCAACCGAGGCTGGCAGAATATTAGATAGAGAGACGAACCAGACAAAATCAGAAAGTACTGGCTCCATGATTGAGAAGTGCGGTGAATCCTGAGGAAGGTCTATGTCCAACGACGGACGTTGAAAGACTGATGATGATGATGATGATGATGAAGTTGACTTTCTAACATGAGGTGATATTATGTCCATTGGAGTGCCAAGTTCGTAGGGTCTGCAATGACCTACATGACCCGTCAGGGAAAATACTTGATACGTTAGAAGTCGATTTATACGCCAGTACATACGGTAACATATTTTTTCTATCAGATTCTGCCTTTTTTCTCGAGTTCACTTTGTACTGAGACTCGCTTTTCGGACATAAGTCTTCTACTTCACAACAAATACATCCGTGCAATTACAGTGAACATTTTGAATATAAATTTGTATTGAATATCAACGAAACATTGGTTAGCTTTCAAATTACTCAAAGCAAATTTAATGTCATTCTTCCTGGGGCTCTTCTAATTTGTTTAATGGTGTTATCGTCGTCTTCTATTTAATTATGACATTAGTTGAATTTAGTTTTCACTATATTAAATGCCCTACTGATTAAATTAAAACAGATTTTGGCGGAATCATCGACAGGATCTGCTGACAATATAACTTGGGTTTTCGTTCATCAATTATCCTGATGACTGGAGATTGAATTTGCTTCAAAGAACATTCTGATTTAGTGTAGAGGTAGTTGATTTGATAAAACTTGAAATTTTCCACTCAATAATGATTTTCTGGGGCAGCGCATATTGCCCTCCTGAAACATACACATTCAAGCTCTCGGGATTATCCTAGCAATGTTTGACTAAAGATAGCAAAATCAAAAATCCAAAACGTAATCCCCGAAATTTATTAAATATAAAATATATTTCATTCAGAATGAAATTTGGCCTATCACAAATTTGAACCTATAAAACCTTCGGGAACAACCACTTAAGTGTAACAACAGCCAAATAATAAGCAAAGTTTGAGAATATACATAAATTGACATAATTACAAAGTTTAAGAAGATAGATAGACAAAATTACATTATCTTATTAGAGAGGATTTTATATCATGAAGCTACTGACAGCAACAGGATATATCGACTTTTTCGACAATAAATTGAAGTTTCATAAAGTGATGTTTGGCTGATAAATTGGGGGTCTGATACCTCTTTTCCAGGGGCTAGGCGGTTCGTGAGGATATTCACAGGGAGGGCAGTAGGATATATTCATAAGGAAGGCAAAAGGACATGATCAGGATAAACGAAAAAAAATAATACCATCTTTTTAGAGAGGTACATTAAATTGGGGATACATAAAATGATAGAGCACCACCATCATCCTTTATCGACAATAAGTTACAAACTCAACCCATTCAACCTAGGCGAGAAGAATGATCTGGACGGGGGCACTTACCCCACCCCCGGGCGGACACCTATTGTCGTTGGCGTTATAGCAAGCTTCAAAAGAGGCAATTAGCGGTCTTCGTGAATATCTATTTTCTTGTGCTGATGGTAAACAATATTATGGTCTATTTTTTATTAAATTAGTGGCATCAATTTTCTGATCACATACTGTAACCGTAACACAGAAAACAGATTTATTGATCTTTGCATTGAACAGAATATTTTTTTCAAAAGGTGAGAGAGCACGTGGGGAGTAGCTTTTTCATATTTCCTAGGATGAAACCGTCGATTCACGAGATTCCTTCATTTATCTATATATAAACAATCTATTTCTTATCTGCTTATATATTGCGGGTATTTGCAGAGTAACGCTACCACGAGAATGACGACATTGAAAAAGAAACCGATTTCTCCGTGTCTTGAGATCTTGGTTTTTCTTCCTTATCCAAAATTTCGAGATACCAACACTCTTTACTCAAGCACTTGAAACAAAGGTCAAAACTTTATTCTTTACTATACCTGGTGAAAATAATCAAGTAATTGGGATTAGCTTTAATCATACAATGATTAAGGATGATTTCAGCTGGATCAAACGCAACTCATAATTCTATTC
Source organism: Thysanoteuthis rhombus (assembly GCA_963457665.1). Classification (NCBI taxonomy): domain Eukaryota; kingdom Metazoa; phylum Mollusca; class Cephalopoda; order Oegopsida; family Thysanoteuthidae; genus Thysanoteuthis; species Thysanoteuthis major. Next base: position 6,521,806 of record OY735212.1, on the reverse strand, counting down.
CAACTGAAGATGATTATTGCAACTTTTATATTACACATATATATATATATATATATATATATATATATATATATATATATATATATATATGCACACATAACCAGGGATCTGTTCACTTGGAAGAATAGAAAAGATTAGCAAAAAAATGAAAATTATCCTCGTCTGTCATTTCTAATGAAATATATATAAATCCCCGACAGTTACATGGCAAACAACTGATAATCTCAACAAGAGACAATTTATAGATTATACAATGATAAATTATGAACTCCTCCAAGAAGGGACCAAACAAGAAATGGACTTGGAAGAGCCCCAACCAAGGAACAAAGAACGAAATAACATCCTAATGGACAAAAGCGATATTGTCAAGTTCATCCAAGTCCTGAATCAAGTCAACGTAGGAAGCGACCACAGAATAAGATGTAAAATGCAAATAAATACTAATAAAGAATGCAGAAAAATGTTCTGCACCAAACTGCAACCACTAAACATACCAAAAGAACACACTCGATCCTTCACGCTTGAATTGAAAAACAGATTTAAAATCCTCATCGAACAAAACGATGCCAACATCAACGAACTATACAAAATGACAGCATCTATAACAGAAGTCGCCACTATGTTCAAATCAACGAGCAGACAAACCATAATTAAAATTTCAGACGAAACTTGGAATCCCATGAGAAAATGCAGAAAACCCAAGCCACTGTCAACAACAAGAAAGAAAATTGAAGAGACCGAACTTAATGAAATGATCAAAAAGAAACAAAGAGAAGACAAGAGATACATAACGGTAGTCATCGAATCGATCCTCGAAAAAGGTCGGGGCCTCAAAACTGTAAACAAAGGCCTCAATTCAGAACGGAAGCAAATAACCAGCATATTCGAGGAAAATGGAGACCTAACCACTAACAGAGACAGGATTGTCGAATGCGCCAAAGAATTTCACCAAAAACTATTCATCCAAACAACTACAACAAAACAAACAGGATACGCAAGACTCGAGCAATCAACTCGAGGAATTCCAAGAAGTAACACCATGGGGGTGAAACAAACCACCAAACAGACGAATAAAGGAAAGACCCCTGGACCGAACATCATCATCATCGACCTACTAAGAAAAGAGGGTAAGATCACCACTAGGAAACTGGTCGTCCTTTTCAATTTGTGTCTAAAACAGAGTAAAGTCCCAGATGATTGGAACACAGCAATCAATGCTTTTATATAAAAAAAGGAAACCCAACCACTACAGACCTACAAGTCTACTGCATATACAAGCTTTTAAAAAAAATCGCCTCCAACAGAATTACAAGAACACTAGATGAAAACCATCCACAAGAGCAAGCTGGCTTTAGGAGTGGCTACTCGATCAAGGACCACCTGCATTCGATAAATCAGCTGAAAGAAAAAGAATATAAGCTATCGATCGCTGTAGTATTTATCGACTTCAAAAAAATGCTTTCAACTCGGTGAAAATCCCAAAGGTCATGGAGGTCGTCACTCTACAAGGTGTAAATCCGGTATACGTCGAAGAGCTGCAGCATATATATAGTCAAAGCAACTCCTTTATCAGGCTACATAAAGACTCAGAGCCCTTTCAGCTCCAAAAAGGGGTAAGACAAGATGATTCCAGCTCACCCGAACTCTTCATAACCTGCCTTGAGATGAACTTCAGAAGACTAAACTGGGAAAATAAAGGAATCAAAATAGACGGCAAATATCTGAGCAGCTTCAGATATGCAGATGACATTGTCTTTTTCGCATAGAACCTACACGACCTCCAACCAATGCTTGATGAAACGAATGAAAAGCCCAAAATGGCTTACTCAAAAATTTCAGTAAGACGAAGATCATGTGCAATAAAAACGTCGGAAATAAAAAGGTCAAAATCGAGGACAATACCAGAGAAAGTGGACCGCTACATCTACTAAGGACAACAAATCTCCATCAGACTCTCAAAAGAAGGAGAAATCAAGCGAAGAATCGCCCTAAGATTGCACGACAGACCAGCAAATTGAAAACCGTGAAAGAATTATGTGCATGGAGAGACCAGTGGTCATAGATATCATAGAATCTATTATTTTTTTTAACTCAAATGGCCAGGGCTGGTCATGTTGCAATAATGGCAGGCAACTAATCGACATAGCAACTCACAACATGGATCTCCAGAGATCACGTGCACAACCGTGGCCAGCAGAATATGAGATGGAGAGACGAGATGGACAAATTCAGAAAACACTGGCTCTGCGACGCCCACGATAGAGAAGTGTAGCGAATCCTGGGGAAGGTTTATGTCCAACGACGGACGTTAAGGGAATGATAATGTTGAATATGCCCTTGCGCATCTACGATAAATCTTCCCCTGTATGAGACTTGTCTGTTTGGGTCAGTCGGTCAGAGAGCCGACTACTGATTATTTTTATGATTTCAAGTCATAGTGGGGAAATATCAGCTCTATAGATGTATCTATTTATTAGAATTTTTTCTGATATGCATTTTCATGTGAAACTTACCACTCTTGCACAATTGAGAAGAGAGCCATCAATCAGTCAGTCGGTAGTGGTTTCCATTCACGGTATGGAATGTTAACTTTACTTATCGTGAAAGAACAGACAGACAGTGAAGAGCTTACTCTCCTAAATCTAATGAGAATTGTTCTTGATCTTACTTTAGAAAAACAAAATCGACTTCAGACTTGGAAATATAGGGGAAGATTGTTTTTGTTACGGTAGAAAAAAAAACACTCCCAGCTCCAGACTTGGACTAGATTTTGACAAAAACTGGATTCTGTGAACTCCACAGCAGTAGTTTACTGATTGCCTTCTTCAATGTCATTGTTGGAAAATATATTCTTTTCAGTTCGTCACTGATAAATCTTCATACTGTACATGTTACTAAACATCTGCATTTACGAGAGTTCATTAGCTGGATTTTTATCTGATTTTTGAGCTGTAGAATATCTGATTTCTGTAAAAAAAAATGTTCACACGGAATCGAATGCCTTCACAAGGAAGGAGATTATGATGAAAAATACATATGTTGTATAGAATTATTTTCTTTTCAATAATCAGGTTACAGAATTATTGATCGATAGAGAGAAGAATGTGTTACAATTCTGTTTGGAGATCACTTATCCAGACAACCGATACAGATTTGATTTCATCAACTGTAGTTACACAATTTGACAGAATAGCAGGCAACGATAATCGTAACTTTTAAAGTATTCTGATAATACAATGGAGGGGGGTAATATAGCCGTTTGAAAATCTACTTAATGTTAGAACAGTGAGATAAAAAAAAAAGCCCAACCCGAACAGGGGTTTTCACAACCGATGGTATTCAGGCAGTTGCAAATCATCTACTTTGGTATTTCATTTCCATAGTAAACTGTCATGCAGTGTTGAAGTTCCGAATAAATGCTCTCAGATTTATTACGGTTAACAACAAGTACAGTAGCCAGACCGTTGGCGGCATTCCAATGATAAAACAGTCTGCCCTAGCTCTGATTATGTTGGAATAGTATTATGGAGCATCGAATTCAAGTCAGTCTCAGTTGCTTCATCATTGCCAGGAAAAGACAGCTAGTGCAAAGAGATTTAGTGTGGTATCGGCTTTGAGTAATCCAAAGAGGCGCCAACAAAAGCCTACAAGAGTGCCACAATCTCGGAATATGTTCCTATATAAATACTTCTATATTTGATGTTATATCGTGCACAGTATATCAGGGTTTCCCGACCTAAAAAGTTGCATTTTACTGGATGAGAAAATGGGGCAACTCTGGTGTCGTAGTTGGTCTACTAATTCATAAGTCTATCTGTAAGAGATCTGGGCTAGAGAACATACGTCTGGCTTAATAGCCTATGGATTAATTCTTGGGGGATTCTTTTCACTAATCTTGTTCGACAGGAATAAACTCTTTACTTGAAAAACAATAGTGAGAATCATAATCTAGAAAAGTTTATCTGCTATATACCCTTTATACATTTTCGCACAGTGCATAGTGGGACTCGTAGTTGAACCACTGATTTAAACAGCATTGTTATAACGAACTCAAAAATAAAAGGAAAAATTCCATTCTCAGTAAAGTAAGTATTGAATTATATATTCAGGAAATTTATTATATCTTTTAAAATCTCTCCGATTCCTTAAAGTTGTAAGCATAATTTTTGGCTCTGATTTTTTCCAATTATTGTTCTTACTAATAGATAAAGATTCTGGCGATAAAATAAAAAAAAAACCAAGTCCCACAATGCACTTCATGAAAAATCACAAAGGTCAACCATCAATTGTAAACAGATGGAACAAGCCCTCGAGCGATGCATATGCAAAATTGGGGAAGGTAGACCAGTACATCTACCTAGAACAACGAATCTCCATGAGACCTTCAAAAGAAGAAATCAAGCGAAAAATCACCCTAGGATGACAGGCCTTTGGTAGAGCAAGCTCAAAAGTCGAAAACAAGAAGCTTCCATTAATCCTAAAAAGTAGAGTATACAACTAATACATCCTCACTATAGTCACTTATGGAGCTGAAACATGGAACCTAACCAAGAGACAGACCTGCAAACGGAAAACCGTGCAATTTGCATACGAGAGAATTAGGCTCAACCTCACATGGAGAGATCGCAAGACAGCACAATATATCAGAAAGAGTTTCAAGTGTAGGGTTGACTTTTGCTTGCGTTATTGACCATGGTGTGGAGACCAGTGTCCCCCTTGGGATGATTAGCAGAATCACCAAAGGGGGCTCTCTCCATGGTCCATGGTTGCTTCTCGTAACTATCATACCCAGGTGGTTACTCATCTAGGCACTGAACAGGCTCAACTTATGGTGATTGCACAAGAGCCGTTCTGTCCAAGACTATTAGGGCGTAACTTTGTCATTGAGTTGCACCCTTCCAAGTTACATATTGACAGGAGTGTGAAAAATCAAATAAAAATAGAGGGAAAGGAAATAAGCCTGTTTAATCACTCAATAGAAACTGTCACGTGACCAACGTCTTTCGGGAGCATGTTGTGTTGGGGTTGATCATTTCAAAAAGTTAAAAGGGAGTGATCAGTAAATAAGTTAGTCATTTCGTTGGGTAGTGATTACTAGAAGAGGCGAATTTTGAAAAAAAACAAATGTTAAGTAGGTTAGCATAAACATACATTGCAAATTGAACCCCGAACTAAAAAAAACTACTTGGGAGGATTAAAAACAGTTTTTCTGAACATCAGAGTAAATAGTGATATTCTCAGCTCTATGGGTCTATTCGTGCGTCTTGATAGAGCCTGCCAGTCAGCCAAACATAGACTTGCTTGCTTAAAAACTGAAAAAATTATGTTGACTGTTTCTAAAAAAAGGAAATGTAATTAAGGATGTGAACCAACAAACCCGTACAATTTACATTCCTCACAAACAATAGAGCCAAAATGATTTTTATTATTAAGTTTTTTCATGAAAGCAAGTAGCTTCAATTTGCATTCATCCAAGTTATTTTTTTAGTCTGAAGAATAATATTCAAACATTTGCTGTTGACATACACCTTCCTCGAATCAATATCTATAAGAGATTTTATGCCGGGCCTTCTTGTCTGTGTTTAATAATAAAAGCCTTGTATCGCTTCAATTGTCAATTTAATATTAACTTCTATATGAAGAGAGAGCTTGACAATATATTCACTCGATAAAATTAAGGTATGATGCTAACACACATACATTTGTATAGACACACACATACGTGTATGTGCATGCATACGCATGTACACACACATACACGTGAATGAGTGGTTTAGCTTTGTGTGTGAATATTGTTATATATATATATATATATATATATATATATATATATATATATATATATATATATATATATATATATATATATATATACACACACATACATTTATGCAGATGCTCATTATACAATGTAAGTCATGTATATAATTAGTAAATTATGTGTATCCGGTTACTAAAGACTCGTAATACTTAAAAGTAACAGAAATCCTCTCTCAACATGAAAAGATAGTATCGAGCTCTGCAGTATTTCAGTTTCTCCTGTGACGTCCCATCTAGCCTGGTCCAAGAGAAGGATAACCACTTTGTCTATGTTACAAGGATTTTGGAACCCCTGGTTTCACAATCTTTGTAAACAAACATGTTCGTTTTTACGACTGCAATCAGTTTAATCCCCACGAGGTTCCCTACTACAGTGGCCTTATGTAAGACTAAGCTAAACTTTGTAGACGTCATATGAATAAATATAGTCTGCCCCAGTTTTTTCGTTGTGTATACAGTAAAGCTTAGCTTGACAAGTCAACGGTAGTGATTCAATTTTGCTGTAACATCTACATGCAAAGCAAAAGAAACTTACCGAAAAAAAACTTAAATCAAAATAGGTTAAAAAAAAGACTATTTTCACTATAGGAATTACTGGTTTTTGAATTAATATTTTTTATTTTACACAAAACATTTTTAACAAGAATCATGAGTTCAACGATGCACTCACCATCCGTGGTAGGAGTAGCAGTAGGGGGAGGAGAAGAGCAAGTAGACTTTGAGTCAATAGATTCTCACACTTGAAATATATTGCGATATGGAAATATTCCAACAGTAATATATTCAGTGAAAATCGTAAATGGCCATTTAGGTCTTTTTAAACGCCGAACTTGTACATTCTGTAATGACATCATAACAGTTGGTTTCTTAATGATGTCACACCTTTAATGATATCATATCCCTCCCTCCCTTCCTATTCCTGTTATTTAACGTAATCGCGACCGACCGACCGACCGAAAAGCCACTTTTTTTCTTTTTTTCTTTTAGATGTGTGGACACATCTACAAAAGGAAGAAAACAGCACACTGAGAACTTAGTACCTTTAAACTGGGAAGGTAATGTTCCCTGCCAACTAAATCGAAAATACCGTAAAAGTTGGTTCATTAACTGCAGATGACTGAAATTTCAGTCATCGCTGTTCTATGGCTCAACTGCGTATGACGGAAATTTCTGTCACACAACAGACCTTTCTCCTCAGTTACGGATTATTTTGTATGGTTGTTTCTATTTCTAAAAGTTGGCTTTTTTATAAGTGGCAGGGTACATTGATAGTAGAGACATCAAACTGTTCAGCTTACTTTGCACCCCACCGTAAAATCGAAGTTACCACTGCATTTAGAAGACGGCAACTGAGTTGCTCCGGTCGCAATTAATGGATTAATTAGCTCGATTGATCAGGTGTTAAATCAATATATTGCTATGATATAATGTTGGTAGTATAATTTATATAATGTCATTTCTCACCAGATTTCAACTACTGAATTCGGGAATACCGTATTGCAATGGTTACCTCTCGTCCCTCACATTCAATTCAATGATTTTAATCTTTAGCCAAATATGAATTGCTCACAAATACCTTGAACCATGGAATTAATCAGCGAGGCGCCACCTCTACCAAGTCTATCATGAAATATTAGTCTACCTGTGCCGTCAAAAATCAATGTTATCTAAACAATTTTGCAATTGTACTGAACTTAGGGGAAATATCAGAAACATTGTTGCTTTTGCATTTATTGTTACTGTCCAAATAAAATGTATCTGGATTTTTTTTACGAATTTGAAAAAAAAAAAAGAAACATACGTGAGATTACTTAGTAATTAGCATCCAATAGTTATCTCTGACAACCAGATAAAAATTCTCGTGGTATATAATGTGAAAAACAGAAAATATGTACTCATATATTTTATGTAATTTCTTTATTCCAATAGTGCTGAATACTAATTGTAGAGCACATAAAACAATTAATGGTCTATCAGTCGAGGTATTCAGGAGCCCTTGTTTCATATATGTCTAGAAAGCTCTATAGCTTTGAACACTAAACATTAGAAAAAATTAAAATTTTCCAATGTGTCACTCCATTTACTTCCAAAAATCTGTCAATGCAGTTTATGTAATTTTCTTCAATGTTTCTTTCCCCGTTTCACGTATACCTTTTTTTTTTTATTATGGTTCAATGAGTGAATTTTTTCCTTGTTTGGATCATCAGTTGTTTACAATGTAACTGTTTCGATGATTTTAAAAATAGATATATTAATATGGCAACTCAGCATTGATTAAACACCACTCTCTTACAGCTGTGATTTTGATATATACCTTATGTCTTATATGTACTTATTTTATGTTGGGTTTTATCATAATGTATGGATGTTATTTTATACTACACATTAATTTTTGAAGCAGGGCTTACTCGCTTAGGTTATCCAAAAAACGTATTTAATGATCATCATATATACATAACCGACCAAAAATCCATTGTCTTGAGAAAATGTATGAATTTGTTTAACTCATTTAAAAGCGAGTGTCATCAATATCAACGAACGTATTTTTGAGATAAATAGACTTTTTAATGCACATTCGCTTACACTTGAAAATAAACTTCACTTACATTGATGGATAGTAATCTGCGTAACTTGCTACGGAATTTGCTATCATGAAGTTTGTTTTGTTTTTGTTTTTGCACTTTTTAAAACTGTTTCGAGTTTCCTTTGATTTATTGAGAAAATGTTTTTTTATATAAATCATCAAAAGATCACGGTAATAAATATTGAAAAGATCGAATTCTCAAACGTTCACAACGCTGATTCTAGTTAGAATAACAATGTTTTCAGTTGTCTTCAGTTTATATCAAATGTCAATGGGGGGGGTGATTGCATCCTAAGTATTTTGAATCAAGATTTCATACAATTAGAATACGAATCATCAATCAGAAAAAAACAGTCTTAAAAACAAAAAAAAAGCTTTTTTTCATTTCTGTTAGTTGATGAAGTATTATAATTCAATATATATATTCGTTGACTACTTTTTACTTTCATTTTTTTTTTTTGATAATATTTATTATACTCTGCACAAAAAAAAAAAACACGTCGTCAATATTCCAAGTAACGAGTACGTTTGATAAGTGAGGTTTGGTTTTTATCAGCCATGAAAACCTATGCAGCCGATTGAGTTCCAATCTCACATGATGTTTACTCTTATTTCTGATCAGTACAATTCACTCTGTTGTACGGAGGCAACTAGAGTTGAATTGTTATAGAAACAACTAAAACTTCTAGTAAAAACGTAGCCAAAAGAATTATACAACATGGAGATTTTCAGCCTGAGCTTCAAAAATGAATAGAAAATATGGCTGTGGTAGATTCAGCAGACATAAGCTTAGTTATACATTTTCTCATTAGATGTTTTGGCTGTAGGAGATTGTAAAGTATGGCTTTATGTATTCGAGTAATAATGAATGATTTTGAATATAAACTCAGTGAGCTTTCCCTAAAATTGGCTTCTGTTTTGAATTCTATACATAACAGAAAAATTTGATTTAAAATATTATCATGGTTGAACAAAATAGATATCTGGACAGAAATAGAAGCCATATAAATATCTAATCTCACAAAATTATTTAGAAGAGATTTAGAAGAAAGGATTGCATCAAGATATTTAGAATAAATATTGATTTTATTTCTATTCAATTAACTGTTGAATTAAGAATGAATAGAATTATAAATCATTTTGCTGCAAAACTTTGTTCTGTTTTAAATCAGAATTAAAATAATCCTGATATAGATGCTATACATCCGGAAAAACACAAGAGTCTGGGACATCATAGAATCCATTAAAAAGCTCAAATGGCAGTGGGCTAGCCATGTTGCACGAATGGCAGACAACCGATGGACATCGCAACTCACGACATGGATCCCCCAGAGATCACATGCAGGACCAAGACTGGCAGAATATTAGATTGAGAGACGAGCTAGACAAATTCAGAAAGTACTGGCTCCGCGACGCCTATGATAGAGAAGTGTAGCGAATCCTAGGGAAGGCCTATGTCAAACGACGGACGTTGGAAGACTGATGATGAATCACGTCATCCTAAAAACATGATACCCTGATATTCTGAAAATGATGAGAACTAACGTTGAAATGTACACAAAACTAATCCCATTTTAATAATTTTGTTTCAGTGATTAGCCTGATAATGGTGAATACCTTTGCTAGTTTCATAGATTATCATCATCAGTCTCTTATCATCTGTCATTGGACGTAGTACTTCCTCAAGATCTGCCACACCTCTCTATTGTGGGTGTCACAAAGCCATTATTTTTTTAATTTGTCTAGTTCAGCTTTCCATCTTGTATTCTGTCGGTTTTGGTTACACATGTGATCTCTGGAGATCCATCGGTCGTCTTTCATTCTTGCAACATGGCCAGCCCATTGTCATTTGAGTTTTCTAGTGGATTCTATGTTGTCTCAGATTGCTGTTTTCCCCTAACATACTTTGCTGTCTTGTGAATTCTCCCTAAGATGTTGAGATAATTCTCATGTACATGTTGAATGGTTCTCATTTTACTGGTCAGTCTTTCTGTTTGGCTCCATGTTCAGGCTCCATAAGGGACTATCACAAGGATGCATTGGTTGTATACTTTTTAGGATTAATGGGATCTTCTTGTTTGTAAAGGTTGAGCTTGCCATGCCAAAGGCTTGCCACCCTACAATGATTCTTTGCTTGATTTCTTCTTTTGAAGATTAAATTGACATTAGTTGACCTAGGTAGATATAGTGGTCTACTTTCTCCAGTTTTGTGTGTTGCATTTTGATCATTGTGTTCTCATTTCTGACGTATAAATGCACCGAATATTAATCATCCGATTTTGTTTTAACTCATAGTAATAATTGAGAGACTGATTTTTTGTGAGCAACATCTTATCGCAGTAATGACACTTATTGTTGAAAACTATTCACCAGAAAGACAAAAGATCTTTAAAATCTATTATTTCCTATATAAGGACGGTAAATCACCTGGTTATATTACTGTCACAGCCACATCACGTTAGATACCTTGGTTCTAGTATGATCACCGAAGTTAAGCAACGTCGAGCCTGGTATGTGCATAGATGAATCACTGACTGAAGACTTGGTGTCGTAAGCACCTGGTGATGATGCAAAGAGCCTTTCTTGGCGATCCCGTTAATCATGATAAAAGAAGATCTCCACACCACATTCAATGATTCAAGCCCCCTCTGTCCCCTGCACCCTTTGGATGGCCTGGCTGTGAGCGACAAAAGATGAATGAATAATGTAATTTACATGCCTACTAGTAAAGTTTACATACACATCAGTATAGTTTAGAGGTATCCCAATGATATATCACAGACTTTAATCGAACCAAGTCAAAAAGTAATCTTATTGAGTCACTTTTTCTATATCAGCTCGAGTTATCGTCGTTTTGTATCTCATTTTCATTTGACTGTAGTTTTAATTTAATCTAGACTTAATCTTCCAGAATTAATTCGACCCCTTTGCTAAGAATTTCACTTAATCAATTCACGTAATCAGAGCCAATCATAAGGGACGAAATATCAAACAAAAACAATAACAATCCTGTAATACGTTTTTGATAAATAGGTACACATTGTGTCACCATTATAGGAACAAGAATATATTAAATCTGCAAAGCCATACCCAGCAACTTACAGGATAATCATTACGAATCGTACTGCTTGAAATGTTACAGAACTTCAAGAATTGATTATGGTAATGATTGTAAACTTACGTTTATCAAATTGTAAATTTCATAATAAAACGTTAAAGTATGAACAAAATTACCGAATTATAGGGGACAAAATATAAATTTGCTTTTTTTAGTATTCATTTGAATTCAGATGTTTTTTACATCAGAATTTGTGTAAGGCATCCATGATCTTATTTATGATGTTTTCCATGGACTATGAAGTTCGTCGGAAATCATATCCAATAAAATAATTTCTGTATCTTCGTAGAAGAGAATTTTCTATTTTATGTGTTGGGTTGGACGTAATAAAAACGTGCTTGGAGCGAAACATACTTTTCAACCTTCAGTTTCCTCTCCTCCAACCCAATCTGAGCTGGTATATACCCATCTACAATATTATACAGATTAAATCTGCCACTCTTGAATCTTTATATATTGTCTATGACTTTATTCTTCTCAAATTGAATATGCACTATTCAGTCAAGATCGCGAAAATTAGATTAAATTCTTTTCTTTGTTTCCTCCGTCATGAAATACCCTAAAAAAGACCGAGCCATTCCATATATCCCCAAAGTATTGAAAAAAACAACTTTGATTTATCTCTTCGAATAACCCTTTATTTCCTTTCATTTCAATAAAAAGATCCGAAAGATATTAATATAATTTCAGAAGCTTCCTTTTTCTAATAACTGAATTACACACGAGGACTCGGGGGGGGGTTACGGAAGGCAAAAATTCTGGAAGCGTTATTTAGATAGGACGTGATATAGTTGAGGGGAAATGTCTGGTAGCATGATCATATATATTCACCGTTGGCAGGTTGATTGTATACTGCGGGTGACATAACTGAAAGGTGAGCAGGTTTATTTTTTTTTATTCGAGAAACTTAGACCCAGTTGTTCAAAGGTCATCGACAATTCTTTTTCACTTTATAAAAGTCAGCTTCTGGCGAATCAGATTTGACAAAGAATATATTATACAAGTTCCAAGTAAGTTCGACCAGCGATTCTGTTGGTATATGTAATCATTAGTGCGTAGAACATACTCTTAGAGGAAACAATAACTATGTATTCATTGATATCCTTACAAATATATGCGTATAAAAACTTTCATACAAATCAATAGAGATATTATCCCATAATCATTTATCTATTCTCATGTGTATATATTAGTATTTATTTATCTTTAGACGTTCATTCGATTATACTCTCTTTCATACAAATATACAACGTCAGAACACATGCAAATACGTACACACATCAGATCACGGTTGCACGAGAAGAAATCGCAATAGTTGAAGCAAATGGTTAGCCGACTGGAGCCTATGAGACAGTAAATGCAGTAGGACACAACATGAAGGGGTATGATAGAATGTTTCAGCCCAGTCATCGTCCGTATGAAAGATGAAACATATATATATATATACATATATATATATATATATATATATATATATATATATATATATATAATGGGATAATATACTTGAGTGCCCAACGCATCATTTTTTTTTAAGTTGATATTTTCGTTATTTCTAGAGCTACAATGCTGAAGATTTCCTAATTTGGAGCTTGATCACTCTGCATTATGTCTCAGAGTTTTCAAACTTTAAAATAAATAAAAACTGAGCATTAGCTGTAAAAACAACGAAAATATCACCTTTTCAAAAATGGTGCGTTAGCCGCTTATCATGCACCGTCCTATATATGTGTATATTAATACTTTCCATAAATATCTAAACAGATTTTTACTTTCATTTGTTTGGTTTTGAGAATGAATTAGAGCACTATACAAGAAAAAATGTCTTTGCAATCAGCATACCAGGGCATACATTGTCTTTTTTGCGGTTTCAAATGCTAAATTTCTGGAAATTTTCTTTCAATATAATCAAGTTGTTCATTTTAATGCTATTTTATATCCTAAAATTTTGTTCAGAAACGATCTTTTAAAGGAAATTTTAAATGCGAACTCACATTACTGTATGAAAGAGTTGCCAAGTTAGTAGTTTATTTTTACCCTCGAACACCGTTTATAGTTCTTAATGGATCCTGTAATCTCAAGCAATAAAACAGATTTTGTGTATGTTAGAATATGAGCAGCAGTACTTATAAAAACTACGAGTTATTTTCATGGATTTAGCATTCAAAGCCACGAAACAAGCGATTAGGAGTAAAATGTCCGTTTGTTCAAATACTTATGACAAGTACTATATATATTGAGATGGTTCAAAATAAATGTTTTTATGAATACTGACATCTGTTACGAGTCGGAAAAGTTCTTTTCTTTCCGTCGGAAACCAGAAATCTCATAGCTTTTTTCCCTTCTAAATATTTAATGGAAGTTTCAGGGTACACAATTTTGACCTTCGTTTTGATCTTTGGCTTATTGAGCAATCTTCCTTTCTTACTAATTGTACCTTAAATGTTTTGGGCTTTTCATAATCTATCAGCTGTCCTAAAAAGAACCAACCGTGTTCTCCTTTCATTTAAAATCTCTGACACTTCACCTTTGTCAAGATTGGACCAGTTTACAGTGACCACATCATTGAACGTTTCTAAAAAAGCGACTGTCTACAAGCTAATCTAGCAGTACTGTAAGTCTGTCAAATAATGTCTGGGGTCCGAAGCAATGTTTCTTTTGAATCTGACATTGCTAATCTTGTGGCAGAGAAACAACACCGGCCACAGCACAGCTTTCAAAAACAATTATTATACACAGACCTGTACCATAAGTTGCAGATAAATGTAATCTATTTTAAATAAATATGATTTTTAAAAGATCAGGGGTTGTTTATTATCATACTTCATTAATCGAAGTCTGAAGACTAAACGCTAAAAAAATAGGGGTACGTCACTGATTTCGGAGACGCACAATTTTGATTCCAAACAAAGGTATGGAGCCCCCTTAAGGCGACTGGGTGACAACTGACGTCCTGCCCACAGCTCTTGCAGCCAAGATGAATTGTGCTCCGTTTTCCTTTGGGACTACATCAGCAAAACTCTTCTGTTTCCAGCCGAAAAAATCTGGACTCAGCCTTCCAAAGTGAAGAGACAAGAGAATATAGTTCAGGGTGAAAATATACGACTGAGTGAGGAAATAGTTCAAGTTCCATGCTTTATACAGTTCGAAGGTTAATTGTAGGTCTTCCTTCAGTATATCGTGGAATTATAACTCAACCTGCAGATATTTAAGATTTTTATAACCTTCATGTATTATCAATGGCTGTAGAAATCGGATTAGCTTTCTTTTTTTTTAAGCTGAATTGAACTGAAGCTATAAATCTTATAACATTCAACTTAAATCATTTATGTACCTGCCCCAGAGACTGAAATATATCTTACACAAAACTATGGAAATCGGATACGCATAGTCCCGGGCAAAAAACCGAGGTAAGGCAATACGCCCAAAACCTAATAACGAATAAAACATCTATTTCATACAACAAATATCGATTTTCCAATATAAGCACTATCCTTGCCAATGCACTTTATTCGACGCTTCTCAATTAATCACAAAGATCGAACTTCATTCAGTCAACATTTTCCATCAAAATTTAGCTTATAACTGTGTCAGACTACGGACTAATTGATCCACCCTCATAACAAAAAAACAACTGCTCTATCCCGAAAACTCCCAAAATCGACTGTTCTTACCACCCAAATCAACCGATCCAGTTGATTTTATCTTTAATCAGCCGTTACTTGATCCTCACGATCAGACGGACTATTTGACCACTTGATTTAGTTTGTGCAAACGAGGAAAAATGCTCCTGTTGTTATGACAGGCAATTTATCAAAAACTAATAAATCATTGGACAATTCATATGACATTCAGAAATGAAACAAGAATAGATTCCTCTCAAAGCCAACGACTTTGTTTATACGCTCCCCCTTCTTCCTCTTTGCTTCGCAAGCGACTAGAAGCTTTTGCTTTTCCAACTCTCATAAAAGTATTTAACCCGTCTTTACAAGCAGCTTTCAACCTTTTTCTAATTTGGTCTAATAGAAAGTAAAATAGGCTCCATTCAACCCCTTCTCCTATGCTTCCAACCTTTTTTTCAATTTGGTCTTAAATGAAATCCAGCCCCCTTTAGACCTGGCGATGTTCCTCACAGTTTAAAAATTTACTCACCCAATCGTGAGACGAGTATTATAGATTTTGATATTTAAACAGCATGTCATTTGCTATCTTCAAGATTTAAATGTGTGGCTGCGCAAAAGATGACGATCCTACACGTTGCAAGGTAACGTCCCTTGGAGACACATTCTCTTATTTGGGAGGGGGCACAGAATTTCGGACAAGGAAAAATCTTGCTGCTTACAGCATCTGGTATTCCGAAATGGTCACCCATCAGAGTACTGGCCAGGCTCGATGTTGCTTAACTCCAGTAATCAAATATATTGAAATATAGTGCATATCAAATTTTAATTGCGCATTGGCGTTATCAGAAAAAGGACCAAGATTTGATAGTCAAATAGATCCTATGTAAGTACATTTTAGCATGAGAAATGAGGCCTCTCACACTGAAAACGTGAGGGTACCCGACTGAACGTTCAACAGTTTTTCTGACATTGGACCGGTGTGCAAACACGAGAAAAACGTTCGTAACTGTTTGCATGACGTTATCATTATTTGCAGACGTGTGAATAATGTTTTTTTTTTGTTTTTGCTCTTTTTTTTTACGTTCGGGTTGTTTTCAAATATGCAAATAACGTTTTTCAGTGAAAAATGCCAAATGAACGTGACTAGAATAGTATATGTAGTGCAAAGATTTTTTACAAATTATCTTAACGAAAAACGATACGAAAACTCCATTTTTCCTTTGCGTTTGCATAAAAACATCAAATTTACAGTGGCTAAAGTGTAATTATAAATCCAAAATGCTCTTTACACAAATAAAACAAGTGAACAACTCTCTGTTGAGTTCGACCATGCTGAAATTTTTGTGCAAATCAAATTTTTAATACTGCAATTTATTCATGCGCCGACACCAGAAACGAAGGTTCAATGAATATGTTTGCACAACGAGAACAGAAAGCAGGTTGACATATGCACCATACAGAGACAGCTTGCTGGAAGAAAGTCCATCACACTGTAAGCTGCTTAGATAAAGTTATTACTGAATTCAGTCGGAAATAATCTAAATATGAACTCTGCACTACCATGAAGTAAAAATCTTATACCTTAATTTAAGTGATAAAATTTATGAAACCTGATTTTTACAATTGCAAGTTGAGTGAGGGATATTAATCGGGCACATTTACGTTATTAGCACTTCTGATGTGCCACGTATTTATTTGGAACCAATTTTCTGTACTTCCGATCCATAAGACCTCCCTCTTACCAGGGTTTGAGTTGATTTTTAAGGTTTTAGAAGGGGGTCCGATATGATTAATGTGAAAACGAACCCTAACTCCGTGCAATTTCCATGATTTTAGTTCATGATGCTTCGAACACTTTGCGTAGTAAAACATCTATAATGGGGATTTTTCTTACTATTTCGAACAAATGTTGCAGCTTACGTTTTCGTAAAAAGTGAGCATTTGAAAATCAAAAAGAAAGTGTGTTGTACATGTTAAATGCAATTTATTTTCAAACTTAACCTAAATATGAAAAATATGTATTTAAGATTAAGTATGTTACATTAGCTTAAAAAGCATAGTAAAAGTGACGGTAGCAAGCTCAAAATTCCTAATCAATTCGTCACACTATTTTTTTTTATAACTGAATTGTAGATATTCTGGTGAATAAATTGCATCTACAATTATCGAATCCTATTTTTACTAGTAGAATTCTTAATCTTATATTTTATTTATTTAAGTATCTCCTTAGTGCACTCTCTCTGAATTAAGATCCACTTTATTTCTCCTTTAGACTTTTCTGACTAAAAAGATATGCGTAGAAGCAGTTTAATATAATTTGTGGATGATTGGAGATTCTCGGGAAAAAATGTATCCGTCCTATTTTGATTAGAGAAGGAACATGCTTTGTTTTGAATATGTAAACCATATTGATGTCAGAATTTTTTTCGTTTAATTTTATTCGACGTAAGTATTCCAAATCGTATTTTTTATGTTTGTTTGGCATACTTTGGGGGGATATTTTGTTATTGCTAAATAAAAATTACAGGTCTATTTACTATCACAAACACGGGTCTATTTACTATCTTTTTCTGTCATACGATCTGATGTTTTTAAGCTAAGAGGATATTTCTTTCAAATTTTAAACCAAAGTTAAATTTCTATTTACATCTATGTGTAGAAACATTTCCATAAGTAGATTCGCAAAACATTATACTGATGGAAGGGAAGAACTAATGAATAAGTTTAGGCCGGTATACAAATGCATAAAAGTAACTGACATGAGCTGAAGCTACAAATTAGTTGTACGAATTAACATTGATGATTTATAATTACTTCAAAGAAAATTAAAAATATACTTATTCAGGATGGTTTTAAAAAAATAACAACTGGCTGTCAAAGATATTTTTCAATCAATAAAGGAGATAAATATGATACTGCCCAGTTAGGCAGTTATACTTATCTAATAAATTGAATATCAATAAACCTTTGGACATAAGCATTAAGCTTAACTTTTGTTCCCCGAGGGTTTGATTTATGTTTACTGTTTGGGTAAGGTTTGTTTATGTACAAACGCCATACGAACGTTTGGATACTATTTGTCTACCGTTGGACTATTAGAAACTGTTTGTAGAACGTTTAGAAACAAACGATACTTGGTCTTGCCACGATGTTTGTTTACTGTTTTGATGCCGTTTGGGAATGGTTGTGTACTAACGTTCAAAGAACATTGCTGTTCTGGTTGGGTACACTAGAGATTATATTTACATATTAAAGTGAGAGACGGAGACAAAGAGAGAGTCTGAGGTGCAATATATATCTGATGAAATCTGAAAAATAATGTGAACAGAAATAATGTGAGACAAAATTGCAATGGAAGGGCAGTCGGGCCAATCACTACCACCGGTATGTGTGTACGTGTTAGTGTGAGTGTGGTCATTGGTAGTTTTCTATGTTTGCGTTTTGCTCAACTACAACAAACACTTAAGTGTCAGCGAGGTTATCAACCAGCACTTAACATTTCTTCTTTCTGGACGACACATGCCTCAAGAATTGCTGCATTACTTCAACAAAAATGAAATTGAAAAACAAAGGGAAAATTCCTTTCGTCTTTTTTAGCTTCATTAGAGGAACATTAGCTGAGTGGTACGTGCCTTCTGGCGCGTTAAGCAACAAAAAAAAAAAAAAAAGACTGAAGTTCTTGCCTTCATAAAGTCATTGTGCCTAATGTTTTCCGATGAAGATAAGTAGTTGTCCCGAGGCTAAAAATTTCCCCATCACCTATTTCTTAAAAAGCATTAATCCAAAACACACACACACACATATATATATATATATATATATATATATATATATATATATATATATATATATATAAACATACGTATGCATACAAACTGGCCTTTCTATAAAGAAGTTAATTGGTTGAACTAAAGCAATGTCTGATTTTTTTTTTTTCAAAATAAGACAAACGTAACCTATTTACCGACTTCCCCTTGCCGGTTGGGAAAGACCAGACACAAAATGGAGAAACTATTAAATAGGTATGCCAGTTAGATATGGCAGATGATTGTGTAATCACAGTCGTCATGGAAAGAGATGGGAATTGATTTTGTCAATCAGTGGGCTTATAATGGCTGATGATGATGTACCAACTTGGCACCCATTTATTTTCATCTAAGGTAATCGAGTTAATCTGTCATTGATATATCAGTTGCATATCCTTCTTTCTATTTCTTGAACAACATCTATAAACACCTAGTTCTTTTATAAGAGCCTTGGCATACACACATCCTCACTTTCCCCTTCTCAAATACCAGCTGACAGGGATCATAGCTGACAAGCTGAAGTCACAAGGGGCTCAGAATGCTAACTTTTCTCAAGTAGATGTCCTCGAAATGTTTACAAACATGTGTACTAATTTTCAAAATTGCGTATAATCCATTAGTAAGAACAAGAAATCATACCTGGAATATGAAAGTTCTCTCCCTTTCACTTTGGTTTGTATATGGACAACGAAGTAGCATCCCTAGAAAAAATGCAATGAACCAAAAACTGATGTAATAATACACATTATAAAATCCTTCAAAGAAATGGCATTTAACGTCGACATCGAAATCCAACTAAAAGTAGATTTTTTTTAATTTAAAAAGAACTTACAAACCGTTTTAAAAGAATGAAATTAACCAATATACATAAACACCTCGTCAAGCTACCCAAAACCCATAATTGAACAAGTCTAATAATTCATCAGTCGCAAGGCCATCTGGCAACTCATCAAGCAAACCAACAACTCAAAAGAAAAATATGAACAAGCACAAAAATAATGGATTTTCTACAAAAATTACCATTAACGGCATGCGAGAAAAGAGTAGAAAGAAAATCATATCGTTCAACTCACCATGCAACAAGCTGGTCAAATTGGATATAGGTGGAATATTGCTCAGTCTGATCAACGAACGCTTGCCTCTCGAGAAAAAAAAAACTACACAAAATATTCAAAAACACACCAAAGGTTAACTACAATTGCATACGGAATATGCCACAAATTATAGGGGAAAACCACAGTAAAAATGATAAAACACGAAACCCACCAAGAGCCACTTACAATTGCAGACAAAATCCATATCCCCACAATAAAGAAGTTACATCCAATTCAATATATCAAACCAAGACCAAAGGGGACACAAAAAGATCGTACAAGGGAAGAACATGGAAGCGAAGGAGTTACCAACACTAACAATCATTCATGAACGAGAATTGCATACAATACACTATTAAGACACAGATGGAAATTCAAGAAATAAGTAAAATTTCGAAATATGCACCAACCAACAATAACACGTATTTTTTGTCTGGAAGAAAATTAGCTATGACAACCTACCTGGTCTCCCCCAAATCTACTTAACAGAAGGTCGTACATATTTGAAAAAGCGAACCTTACTCTAGAATAACTCTATATGGAATGGAATAAGAAATGAATCAGGAGCGCTACGATCGCATGAAAGCGTGTAACCGATCAGTGGCAACCAAACTTTGAATACTGATCTATTTACGCTCCATCTTTATAAATATTCAGCACTATCACCATAAATGAAACAAGATCTACAACGATATAGATATGTATATATAGATAGAGAGAGATAATATAATTTTTGACAACACCTTTGTTTAGGGGTGTTAAGAAACGAGAAGACGTGGATTCGATTCTTGTCAGTGTAAAAGATCATTAAATTGGCTAAAACTAGGGATTGAGATAAACATTTGACTCAGGTCTATTTATCTGATTGATAGAAAGTGGGTGGAGTGGGAGACTGAACATGTCTGAAGTTTATTGGTGGGAGAAGTCAATATCAGGTTACTAACCACTATAATACTATTGGTTTTATATTAACAATACATAAAAGCTCGTCATATTTTGAAGAATTTTAAGGCATTGATAGAAATTAAACGGTGTAAGATGTGGATTATCCAGTCTACGGTTAGTGATCTTAGTAAATGATCAAATTCTTCACTTGAATTTATTGGTAGAATTATCAAGTCAAAGAATCTTTTCCTGATGAACTTATATTTCTAAAAAAAAATTCATTTGTTGGTTTGCATGCTGAGATTAAATTCGACATAACAGATTTAATGTACACATGGGTTAACACTCAACAGAAGCTGAACAAACAACGAGTAACATTCGTAGTTATGCCTACTGATACACTCATCGTCAAATACGTTTTTGGGTAACGACGTTTCCAGAAAAAAATCTGAATCTTATTAATCAGAAAGACCCAAGAAACAATGGTTGTGGGCCAAGATTCCAAAAGAATGTTGCAGAAGGCTTGGTTAGTGTTACGGAAAATCGTATCCTAATAGTGTTTGCAAACCAAGTATTAAGATATGAAACCCATGAGCCCTAAAATTTTTTCCCATCTTTACTTTTGTGAACATATTTTATTCGGAATTTCATGTTTGGACACATGTATTTTTGGGTAATCAGTAATTTTAGATTAAACATACCACCAGTGTGAATTTAAAGTATGTATGAGCATCAGAAGTACGCAAATTTAATATTTTATAAGTGTCCAAATACTTTCCTAATATATATGTACGTATATATGTGTGTGTGTGTTTATATAGAGGTGGTCAAACTGATATATAAGCAATATTGGTTATATATCACTTTGGCCAATGCTCTACATAAATATAAATCGAAGTGTCCAATTTCCTAAATCTGACATAGCTTTTTGCCATATATATTATATATATATATATATATATATATATATATATATATACACACATTCTATTCTTGTTACTTGGCCATTATTTCGGGAAGAAATATCCGAATTATGAAGTGTTGTATAGAATTTAAAAAAGAAAATGACAAAATAACTGTTCGTTTACACCTCGAGGTCCGTTCACATCGGTGCTAACATGTCACGCCTTGTTGGAACCTTACAAATAGTACAAGTCTGCGCTGACCATTCTTGGACTTGGTCCCAAAAATAAAATTGACAACGAAAATATAGTATTTAATGGCATAGTTATTAAAAGCCGAGGGACGTATAAAAGCGTGCTGAAGTCAGTCGGGATTTTACAGTAAATTAACCAAACAATCAATGACCATAGATCTAAGTGGCAACTTTTTTAGCCGTTTCTTGTATGCTACTTTATGTATATTAATAGCTAGATAGACATTTTACCTTTCTGACAGTTTTTGTATTTGCTTTAACATTATGTTCTCAAGAATGGTGGCCCTGGAATTGCATTCATGTGAGTCGAAGCCTTACAATGTATCCATTTTTTTAGCCATATGAAAATGTAAATAAAACAGGTTAGGCTGGTTAGCCACTCTATAGAAGCCGGATGATTAACGTATTTTGGTCAGCATGTCGGGTTTGGGGTGATCAATTCAAAAATGGAAAAGTGACTTTTCTTGCCTTTTGTTAGATCTCTTAAAAGTCTGAATTTTCAACAAATAAAAAAAAGAAAGAGAAAAAAAATACCAGACACAAAATAAGGGACCGACCTAGCCCACACTTACATTGTAAACTGGACCCCATTTTACGGCCCTGTATCTCCATCTATACGGTCTGTACGCCTTACACATCCAGGATGGATGAGAATTAATACCTTATTAGGAATTAAATGCAATTTTCATAAAACCATGAATATTTTCACGTGGAATAACCAGAGAATTAACAAGATTTCCAATAAGAAGTTTCTTTTAGCCCAACTTAATCGTACATTGATAGCAACCAAGCGAGAATCACTTGAAAACTGAGGAAACCTATTTTGACGGTTTGGGTTGACAGTTCTTAAAAGTTAAGAATGATGTGGTTTTTGGTAACAAAAAATACTTTTTACTGCCATACAAAGCAATAGCTATGATTCATTGTTGGATCGATCTAATTTACAAGCATTGCAATTAAAATAGCCCTGTACCTGACAAAGATAATGGATTATTTACGTATGGATCAGCGGTTCTGCTTAGGATCAAAGTATCAATTCTCCAAAAGATTAAAGTGTCGCTCCCTCTTATATATATATATATATATATATATATATATATATATATATATATATATATATATATATATATATATATATACCCCCAATGAACCATAGCATGCAAATATTTGGCTTGAGCACGCTACTCCTTACCTTGAAACTTGCGCAGGATATTGGGCTATTCATGTACAGGCGCCAACGACTTGGGACCTGAAAAATCCTCCCAGATCTCTGTCCGCTGATCAAATCTATTATGTATATATATATATACACACACATGTATGTATATATGTATGACTGCCTTTTATACGTGTGGATCAGGCTTGTTTCATGAAAGTAATATCGTTGGTAATTCAAAACTCTTTTATTGATCATTTCCATGCAATCATCTGCTGGATTTGCAATAAACCGACAAAATATGACATGTAATAATAAGGTTTCACTAGAAAGAATTGAACGATCATAGCCACCAAAAGTGGCGAGGGATTTATCCCCTTTCATATGTGCATGTGTGTGTGTGTGTGTTCCAGTGCTCCTTGCTATTCCGTTTGGTTTGAAGACATCGTCATCAATACTCTACTAAAATTGTTTTTGGTGGGGGGTAGGGGGTGACAGGTTTCTAAGCAACAACGAGATTTAGGAAAATCCCGATGTTCGTTTCCTCTATTGTAGATGTTTCATCTCTGGAAAACGCTGGCGATGTTAAAATAAGAATTCATTCTGACATGGAATTTTTTTTACAGGACTTTAAATTTTGACGCTACAATTATTCAATTCACAAGTCAATATTCATTTGAAGAATTGTCTTTAAAATATCAGTCGGTAGGATGGCGTGGACCAAGAAACACACACACACACACACATATATATATATATATATATATATATATATAAAAGATAGTAATAAGGAGATTATAAAGTTACATAAATTTATTTTGCATCTTCAAGTTTCAATGATTAGAAACCAAAATATTAGCGTACAATATCATCTACAATATATTAATCATTGGTCTATAAAGATATTGAGCACTCCACATGTATGGATCACAACATATGTGTGTGTGATACGTTGTACTTTAATCCTAGGTAAAAGTGCACGTTGATCCGAGGCAGAAGTCACATATGCTACACAAAGGGTCGAGGAATGACACTTTGATCCTTGACAGAAAACACACATACTTCGTCTCAGTAAGCAAGCTAGTGATCTTTCCAGGGTGCATGCCTGGTCATAGCTTATGGACATTGTGGGATGCTCAGTTAATAAAATCCTTCCTCTCAGCCTCGCTAACATTGGACAAAGGAAAGTGGTTGATGAGTCTAGCATCATCTCGACTGCTGGGGCTACCAGGTGGGAGTCAAAGTTGACATCCAATTACTCTTACTGGATCCCACTCCTTACTTTTGAATCAAAGTGATCCTCCTCCTAGACTGGTTTCCAAACAAATCTAGAGAGCTCCGTCTTCCCTATATATACACAAAGCTTGGAATAATAGATATGGATTCATGTACTTCCCAGGTGCAATAGTGTGAGATGAACGAAGACTGTTTCTGCTATAGTTTGAACTCAATTCACCTATTTCGTTACTAGTGCTGTTAAGGCCAAAAGCATTACTTGATAATGATATTGAAAACAATCGAACAAAACTGTCAACATCAACATAGATTTCTTCAGTTTCCAAGCTGATCTGGCTGGTTGCGTTCGTATGTATGTACGTAGTCCTCACCAATGGAATAGAGGATTGAAAGTATAAACATTTACTCTTTATTATTTTAAAAAGAATTCCTTCGAAAATCCCTCTTGAATAGGTTTTAAGCCATGGGTCCAATTTGCAATGTAAGTGTAAGCTGAACTGATGCCTTAGTTTGTGTCCAGTAGCACTCTTGCTTTCTCGAAATTCAGCCTCTTTCTCACTGATCACTGCCCAACATAAGGCAAGATTGGTAACTTATTCATTGATCAACCCGTTTTCCCTTTTCAAGTGATCATCCTCGTTTTCAATGGGTGACTAACCAGAACTCCCTTTTTTTTTAATGTACGTATAACAGTTCAAATATCTTGCATTACTAATTTTCCTTTTTAAATCAATCTTAATATGTTGATACATATCTTAACCCTTTATGAGTGGACGGTACTTTTAACGCATTTTTTATCGAATTATTTGAGAACTACTGCCAAAATGGCAACTCGAACCCATAGCTAAAAACGTATTCAGGAAAGAATTGAAAATTAAAAATTTGTCTTTTACATAATGAGTGAATGTATTTTTTCGGTCTTCTGGCTTCAGTGTGACCTACATACATAGCCAGTCAGCCAGATCAGCTTAAAAAACTGAAGAAAACTATGTTGATGTGGACAGTTTTGGTTGACAGTTTTCAATAATATTTATGATTCGATTTTATTGTTCAATACTTTTTACCTGTATGTTTCTTTATTAATGTTGTCTCTACATGGCTTTTAGATATAAGCAAATCGTACGATTACAAAAAAATATTAATTTTTTTTCTTTTAAATCAGGACTGGTAAAAGAAAAGGTAAGAATTTGACAGTTCGTGTCGAATTCGAAAAAACTAGTGCTAAAGTAATATTCTCTGAAACTTATCCAAATAAAGCAATTCCTGAAACAGAATTATGCTACATTCAATGACGTTTCAACAATGATATTGAAAATATATCACTTGTCATTTGAATTATATCAAAATCTTCGATCTTTCTCTTTAATGCAATGCCTGGTAGCCAGATTAATAAAATCTACGCTAACACCTAGTAAATATCGACTTATATATATATATATATATATATATATATATATATATATATATATACACTACACAATACAGATCAGGGATGCAATATGATATAAAATAATACCCGATGTAAGATTGATTTATTTCCTAAAATGTTCGATAGAGTCAAGTTGGTTTACAGTAAAGTTTAAAATATAATGGAATTTAGATTCGCTACAGAAAGACGTTTATGTTTCTGTCCTGTTTGGACTTCTTCGGTCGAATCCTCATTCCACATTATATATATATATATATATATATATATATATATATATATATATATATATATATATACACACCACTGTTCACATAACTTTGATTTCATGTTTTATTCTCCAGCAACGATACAATTAATATATAGCTCCAATTTTTTTTCTTATTACATTCTACACATTTTGTATTACAAAACTCTAGGGATGTAAGGAAAGCGGGTCATTTCTGTTGTCGAGTAGAATTATTGTTTAAAAAACCGACTGATACATCTGCTGAAAGAAAATTCCACACATTTCAGTTACTTGAATCACTCGCAGAATTCCTTGTTGAAGAAGAATGTAAAATGATTGATGGATTGAGGACGAACTCGGCGATTTTTCTTCTTCCTCAAGATTAAGTCTCATTCAACGAAGTTTGAATTTTCTGAACTGAATATCTTTATCCAGAAATTGTCAAACAAAATTAGTCCGTCACCAATTAGGCCTGGTAAACAGCTTTGATCATTTCAAGACATACTCAGTTAATTGAGGAGATTTTTTTTAATGAGACAGAAATAATAATAAATGAAACCGGCCTAGTTAGTCACTCTATAGAAACCGTCACGAGACGGACGTCTGATGACAATATGCTGTTTCGGGGGTGATCAATTAAAGAATTGAAAAAAAGGAGTGATCAATGAATGAGTTCTTCCTCTAAACGTTTGTTGGGCAGTGACATACGCATGCGCTCAATATTAAGGCTGTTCTGGCTGTTACAAGAAGTATCGTATACCCACCGGTTACTATGTGTTTACAAGTTTCACTGTTTTTATTTTGGTCGATTTTTCCCTATTCGTACTAAAGAAGGTCCGAAATTCAAAAGAAAGAAAAAAAACAAGTGTGAAACAGACCAATTTACTATAGGCTTACATTGTAAATCGATCCCTCACAAAAGATTTACTGGGGATTTCAAAAAACACCAAAACGTCTCCCGGGACATAAGGAGTAAATGAGTACATTTTCACCCCTCTAGCTCTATTGGTGCAGCCTGTGAGCGCAATTCAAACTTATTCAGGTAGACAGGTTTTTCACTTTTCAATTGAGTCCGTCCATGTTGACAGTTTTGGTTTACGATTTCTAATGAGAGATTGGGAGGGGGGGGAAACTAAAGAATTCCATCATTAGATCTAATGTCCAATATCCAAGAATTTCAGGATCAGCCAACGGATTTTGTCTTGTGTTTCTTTTACTCTATTATTGAGTTTATCGCCTTTTTAGTTATTTTACTTCTAAAGAGGACATGTTCCACTCGTTCCCTTCTAATTACTGATAGCCGTGATAATCAAATAACATTGGGTGCCAAATTGGAAGCGCAGCTGTTGGAATAGATACGACGACACTCCGAAATTGTCCAAAAAGATGCAGTCCTCAATCAGTACGGAAACAGAAACACACACGCTCTTCACAAAGGGAGACTACGAAGATAAAAACAAACGACGA
This sequence comes from Thysanoteuthis rhombus, assembly GCA_963457665.1. Lineage (NCBI taxonomy): Eukaryota > Metazoa > Mollusca > Cephalopoda > Oegopsida > Thysanoteuthidae > Thysanoteuthis > Thysanoteuthis major. Next base: position 6,494,206 of record OY735212.1, on the reverse strand, counting down.
AATCATGCACATCTATTTTCAACAATATCATAATTATGTAATGATAACAAAAGACTGTGACCTGTCAATTAGAGCTTTATATGGGAGGCCTAAAGTGACCTAATCTGAAGGTTGGTTTTGGTTGTTGTCTGCTTTGATTCATTCCATTTTATATCGTTGATGAGCGAGACAATTTTGACCTTCAAAGATTCAGATAGAAATAAGATCTTGCTTGAGTCGTCTTTTTGATCTCATCTTTTGTCATAACACAAAGTGCTATGAAAACATGTTATCAGGTTACTTCTCAAATGAATGTGTCCTTCATGTGAAAAGTCTTATATTTATTTGGTTGGTGCTAACGTAATGTTACGCTGGCACAGAGTAATTCATGTTCTGTATTGTCGCAAATTTCCTTCGTGGTTTTGATTTAAACGCTCACGAGCTAATGAGATCGGATTATAAATAAATACACTATGATTGCTGGCGCAACATTGATTTTCGACAAAACTTTTCCTTAATCATTTGTATAGAAAAAAAATGAATGAATACGAGTTGAGATATCTAATTAGAAACTGTCACTAAAACTGTCAGCATAGGTCTCATCAGTTTTTAAGTCGGGTTTGCTTGCTTGCTGGCTGGCTGGCTATGTATGCATTGTGCGTACAGGTCTTATCGATATAGTTTGAGGGTTGGACCTTTAAAAAAAATTCACTCTTCATTATGTCTCAAAAAAAAAAAAAAAAAAAAAAAAAAAACTTCGCAGGAAAATTTCCTCTCTAAATAGGTTTCTAATGGAGGTCTCTTTTGCAAAGTAAGTTTGATAAATCAACCCCTTAATTTGTGCCCGGCAGCTTTCACGCTGGGTTTATTTTGAAAAAAAATCGTACTTTCAAATAATCACCAAACAAAAGCTAGAAAATTTACCCAGCAAGTAATCACCCATTTTCTAATTTTTTAATTGATCGCCTTAAACACAGCCTGCTGCAAAAAGACTTTCGTCAGGCGCAGTAACCGGGCCTATATAATTCCCTTTTCTAAATGGTGTACTTTTATATCTTTTCTTGAACCTAAATCAGACGTGTTCCTAACGAAGCAAAAGGCAGAACTACAAATCTGACTTTATTTTTAAAATGAGATGTTTCCCTGGTGGACAGTCACCCATTCGATTACTAACCAAACTCATCAATACTTAACTAATGCTGACTTGATATAAACGAATTTTGAAAAATACCCTTGGCCCATGTGAAAAAAACACGCTATAATCCTATATAAGAAATACCTCCCTACTTTTGATTGGGGAGGGTTTTGTTGTAGTGTGGTTAAAGTATTGCTGTACAAATCAATGCAACGAAGTAAAATCTGATAGAAAAAAAACATAAGTATAATAAGATTTTGAACAGTCCGGAAAATTTTGGGATGAATTAACTGCACCAATCAAAGTATAGGTACTATTCATAATTCCAATTAACCAACATCGACAATCTGAAAATATCTGATGTGATTTGTAAATGATTTCCCCACTGTGGATAGAAAAGCAGCGTTTAGTATAATACAAACCTGCCTCCAACAGTCACACCTATTCAACGCTACTCCCTGCAGATACCGAAGAGTCTTCTAGACGTCAGATGCAATTGATGCACCAACAACTAAATACCTAAAGGCGACTGTCAAGAATGAAGGAGAATGAAAATCTGCAGAAATTAAATTCGAGCAGACTTGGTAGCTAAACTCTTATAGAATAAGGCACTGCTCATACATATTCCGTTGAGAAGTCAATTTCTCTCTAACACGGTTTTGCATGTATTCAAAAAATTCTGTTCATTTTTACTGTGCCTTTACTGTGTATATATATATATATATATATATATATGTGTGTGTGTGTGTGTGTGTGAGTGTGTGTAAGCCCTGTAAAATAATATCTGATAGATAAAAAATAATATACATATATTAAAACCATAGCTTGAAGGGAGATTGTGTTTGGCTAACACTGCTGCAGAGCCATGTTGATATAACTTTCGTTTTTAAATCCCCAAAACAGTCACATGGTAAACATCCGATGATCATAATGAGAAAAATTTACACAGCTCCATGGTGTAAAAGTCTGGGTAAAACATTAAAAAACACTGATGAAAATTCCATAAATATGTAACGGATTTTTTTCTAAATCAGTTCATCAAAACACACATGAATATACCGTCAAGTACGATGCAAAATCAGGTGAGAAAATGTTTTATTATGAGATAACACATTTTGCTGGAACACACAAATTAGGTATTCCTAACCTTTTACCTACAGCAGCAATTGCATTTAGATATCTAATCTAAAGATAGTCTCATCTGAGACACAAAGTCTAGACGAAGGTAACTTTCGTTTCAGAGGTAATTAGTGTTAAGATCTTGATAAAGATCATCCTAGAAGACAATTTAGCATATCACGACCTTACCTTTACCCTCTTCTATAAGACAGGCGTCCACAACTCAGTCCTTGTCCAGTTCTCATTCTGCGCTCTGCAGAATGTAGGCTGTTCCAACAACTTTGTCCAACAACCAGTTCACTTACGCACACATGCATTCATACACTCAAACATGCACGCATTTTAGTTTCTTTACTTCATACATAAACATATGACCATTCTTAATTACATTAATATTATCCACTTATATCTGCACTGAACTATTTACATTATTCCAACAAGTAGTAAGACTCCTTGAAAAGCACATTCCCTTACTTCTATTGATGAGTATTACAATCGAATCATATTTTGTACACATTTCAATAAATACATTATCTTAAATCTTGTTTTCATCTTTTTCCTGTGCATGCACATTTTATAATCACCCTTTTCAAAGCATTACAACTTACATTTGCTATTGATTCTACATCACAAACCGACCAGCAGCCTTCCGATTTTTTTGTATACGGCTATTAAGAAACGAGAGGGTCTAATCTTCTCTCCTTCACCTCTAGAGTTAACCCTTTATTCATTCCCCTGAATAGACTACTAACATATCAGCTGTAGCCAGCCTTAAAAAATTACTTTTCTGTGATAGACACTACTGATCTTACACTTCATACAGAATAGTGATATTACAATTCAATAGTCGTTGGTTAAATAGTTAGGTATTTAACTGGAGTTAGATGCAGATAATTTACCTTAGTGATAACTACAAATTACATTAAGAGATATTGGTAAATAACTAAAATCACGCCAAAAATTTTGCAAAAATTCTTACATATTTAGTGTTTAAAACTGTAAAGCTTTCTAGACTAATACACACACTCATATATATAAGATACCATTCAATTCATAGAGTTGTCGGAAAAGATTTCCCCATCTTGTGCTGAATGATTACATATTTTCTTATATACTTGGGAAATCCAAGCTACTCTAGGTGGAAAATATTTTCTTCGATAACAAAATCAAATTCATTGGATAAGATCCTCCAATCTCATTCTGAATAGTTACTGCATATTCTATGTAATTGTGAAATCCAAGGTAGAAATATTTACTGCGATAACCAAATCAAATACTTCCAAAGAGAAATATATCAATCGTCCTAGGTGAACTTATCAACCAATCAAGTGGAAAATGTTATCAGAACAGCACACTCGAGGGGATTCTCGACGAAAGTAGAACAACATTGCTGATTGGTAAACAGATTTTTTTACTTCTTCAGTCTATCACGCAGATTGTCAATCTCAAAAAAGCTTACTACTATGCGATGTATTGGTGGGTATAGCTCCCTGGCACATCTCGGGGTCAGATATTTTCAGATAAAGTTTTTAAAACTTGTCAGGATAAACGAAATACTCTTTACACACTGACATCATAAACACAAATCGGATTTAAGATGGTGGAAAATTCTTTCGAATGATTATCAATTCAGTATTTTTCGAATTTCCAGAACAGTCAAAATGTTTGGGGTGGCTGAAGGGGGGCGGGCTTTGGAAGATCGATCTTCTCGAGTGATTGAGGGAATTGCCCGGGGGTACTGTAGAAGAACCCAAGCCAATTACAATACTCCATGTCCCTAGTTGGTCACCGGTCTAGGTACTGACCAGGCTCGACGTTACTGAATGTGCTGCTATGAACCATTTTATTCTTTTTTTTTAACGTATCATACAGCTACATAAGTGAAACTGACTCGAGCCATTGGAAATAAATCCCCCTTTTTAGTCAATTTAATGAAACACCATTTTCAATACAAACCGATAATTGTTAAATTGTCCTCAGGTAGTCACTTTAACACTTCTAGTCCTGAGTTCTCAAATTTGAAACTTTTGCTGTTAATTTTTATCATCAACATTAGAAGGCCATATGAAAGGCCACAAACATTGAGTGATAAAGTAACAAATAGGTGAACACTTTATCAAAGATAAAAATTTGATTCACAAATACTATGAGGACAGCAGTTCTAAAATCGATAGACAGAACATGTGATACTTAAAAGTACCGATAGTACATAAAGGGTTAAAATGATATTTTTCCTTCTCGTCAGTGATACTCTTCCATTAAAATGGGTATCTCCCCTCCCCCCCATCCTTTCCTCTGAATCTTAATAGATTTGAAACGCAGAGAAGAGATCAGATCAAAAGGTCATTATATTGTTAATAAGGTCATGGATATGCGATACACCCTGAAAGGAACGAACCTATAATCATTAGCTTATTGGACTCGCGCGTTAACTTTTGCGTCGTGGTTACGTCTATTATATCGATGATAATTTCAGGAAACAGAATTGAATGCGTGCGTGTACCAGTCTTTGTCTTAGGTCAAGATATTTGTCGAGATTACAAATCTACTTGTAAATGAAACTCTGGAAGCCCACCGAGTGACTTTCAATAACTACAAATAGCCCATTAGAAGAATTAAATCTGAAAATCTAATAGTATTATATCTACTTGCGGGAGGGCAGGGGGAATTCCCTCAGGGTTAAAATTTAGGTAGTCCAAAGAGGGAATAAGACTATTAGTTAAAAATATAAGCTTCAATGAATGCTTTTTGGTTTAATGGCAATGACGATGTGTGGTGCCGGATGAAGTATAACTGTACCACTAAAGGTCTGAATCTCCTTTAACAATGTTGTTTAACAAAATCACTTCAAATGTAGTTAGTTTTTCGTTGTCGTGTTTAATTGGTTTTATTGACTCCAATGAAATTTTAACTTTTCATAAACGACTGCGACCTCCGCTTCCCAGAATTGGTTTTGAGGTAATTCTATTTTGATATTAGCAGCCAATACAACTGACTTTTGACTCAAAGTGACATGCATACATCCAAATGTCTGAAAAGAGGAAATCTATTAATTTTAATTTACTTAAACGGAAGGTGGGGAACTAGTAATCTTATCGACAAAAGTGGGGAATTACCTCGAAGAGCTTAAGAGCCACTGCTCTAAACATTACAATGTTTTCCATTTCCCGTTTGCTAGAGGAAAGTTAGTTTGTAAAACAAATAAATAAGTAAATAGAAGTATTCAATAATACAGTCAGCATCCGTTCAATTAATTTTTGATTCTATCAAGCAAAAAAGTTTGGCTGGGCTTGGGTCGAAATCCCTTGCTGCATTAAGATCTAAAAGATAAACAAAAGAGAATCTATTTCTCAATGCAATATTAATTTAGAGCTACGTATCCCATTCCAACTCCTTTATAAGTAGTTCCTGCAATAAAACAAGTCAACCTGAATCAGAAGAGTAGGAAAAAAATCGGTTTTGCGTACGTAGCTCTTAATGGAACAGTCACGTCATCACTGGTTTTGGTGATGTCGTTATTCTCATTTGTCTCAACAATGACAAAGACAAAACTCAATGGTAGGAGTTTGACAATATTTTTCATGGCAGAAATTCAATGTTCACATATCATACCAAATACTCGGAAACATATCTTTTCCCCTCTCTTTTTTATTCGTGTCTTGAATTCAAGAGTATTTAATTTCAGTGTCTGACGAATTCACGATGATAAAGTCAACTATAGGAACGTGATAACTCGTGACCAATTTAGTGCAATTTCTTTACTTAATCACTATAGATGACTGGAATTTCAGTTATTGTCTCATTTAAAGTTACGTGAGACTTTTATGCTTTTTTTTTTGTTTCTCTGTGTAACTTTAAATTAATTGTTCCATCGTTTACCGAGACCAACTACTCAGCTTATTTTGCACCAAACTGTACGATGTAAATCACTGACCCATTTAAAACCCGGCAGCTGACTTGCACTTGGTTGAGTGTGGGGGTTGAGTGAGGGACCATACTCGAACTGTTAGATTCTTTTTGAATTGAATATTTCTTGTATGGCATTTTAGTTATTCAATGAATTCTCCAAAGCTGCGAAATCATAATCGAAAGAACTGGCTCAAAGAATAAGTGTTCCTAAAAAGAATGACAAAATGAACTACTAGTACTTCAGTTCTACAAGCTACGGTTACTATTGGAACAATATGAAAAAGTCTATTCTTTTGGGATGTCTTTACAATAACTGCTATTACCAGAGAAGGAGGGTGTTTGTTCTCGGCATTATTTTATAGCATAAATACCCCGTAGAGTGGCACGGGGTTGAACCTAAGCTCCCATCTACCGAAATATTAGTATAATTTCACAAAATCTTTATTTTCCAATCAAAATTAACTTCCATGAAAATAATCATATGAATCATATGTCCGAGAACCGAGCAAAAGAAATATGTACTGTATTATCGCTTTTAGGGGTTGAACATATGTATGCTCTTGTGTGCATACATTTGTTTTACCAAATTATTCCTATACTGTAAGTAAGTAGTACTCTTAGAGCACCGATAATTGGCACCCTTGAAATATTTGTATAACCTGTGCAATATATTCAGAAATCAATGGAAATCAACCAATTTTTCTATTATCAGAATATTTTAATAGAATGCCCAAAATAAGTTAACAGAAAAATCATTTTTTAACTTATATGTAGTAATTTCAAGAAAGGAAATCGAAAATATTACCCCTGGATGTACTTCCTCGACAACAATGACTTCCTCCAAATGTTTATTGCAGGCATCTATAAGTAGGGAGCGTATACAATAAGAGCGTGGTTGCACTACTGTGCACAGGAACGCGCGTGAATCTATATGAATCAAAATTAATTTCATTTGGTTCGTTGCCAACGCCTATCTCCCGTAATGGCGGAACAAAAATGGCAGTCACGTGATCCAAGGCTTTCCTCTCCCGCAACAATGGCTTCCATCCTGATTGACAAAGCGGCAAAAGATTACGAATAATCCGTAACGTCCGTTACTTTTAACAACGAGTCGACGGTGAATCTCTTGATAACAAGTTATCTGGTTAAGATGGCGATGTGTGTGTGTGTGTGTGTGTGTGTGTGTGTGCAGAAGGTAAAGCTGTTACTGAAGATGCTGCAATGACACTTTCATATTCGTTTGGTGATTCATTTATTTGTTTGTGTCAAGTTAGCAGAGGAGTAAGAAGTGGAAACACATGATAATGTCTGCCTCGCTTAATGTTCAGAAGTCGTTGTCGTCATGATTGCTGATGCCTAAAGAAAAAAAAAACTCTCCATATCTATGATCAAATAGGGCATTCACCACCCCAACCCCGTCCTGAATCAGGCCTTCTCACCAGAGGATTGAGATTCCATTATTCCAGGGGGGGGGGAAACAGGGCATCACCGAGGTCAAGAAGGTTTGAAAGTTATTAACTTATGAAGACCAAGGATCAAGAAACCACGATGAAAAGTGACAGGTCAAGACGAGTTCACCTTGAGCACTCCCTGTTGGTTTACCTGACGACTGACATCCAGATATATCATTTCGCTGAGGATATATTCTTGTCAGTGGCGTATGGTACTTTGTATCTTGGGCTTGCTGCGTGTTACAGATGCACAAAAACGTAGGAATATGTTGGTGTACGTAAAAAACAAGGGACAATTGAAACCTTTTTTGGGTGCAATGTGCGGACGTTGGTCCCGTTTGTAGAAATAAGAGAATTGCTGGAGACAAAACGTGGATTTTTCTCTATCATCAGCAGATAATGTCTAATCTAAATTTTCTTTTTCTTTTATTAACTCTTATTTGTCCATCGGTTATAACATCGAATGGGAAAGAGTGTGAAACTTTACAATTTACAATCAGAGCACACCCAATATACAAAGCACCGTATACCACTAATACTCCCCCCACGAACACACCCTTGAAAAGTGGCAGCAGATGCAATTTTTTGTTTAATAATCCAGATAGTCATACTTTTGGTGAAATAATTCTGTTTCCATAAAAAGGTAATGTTTTGCCTAGTCCGGGGTCGACAGAATTATCCATGGAGTCGATAAAAGTCTGTGGGGAGTGGAGTTGATAAGTGTTTGGAGGAATAATGAACTTTTGGTCGTCTAAGAAATAAAAATACATGAAATCACATTTTCCTCGTATCCATTTCTGATTCATGAATAATTAATTTCTATTAGTAGAGAGTATTCAATGTATTTTCTGCTTACAGAAATATACTTGTTGATACAGCAGCTCTGCAAAGACAACCAGATGTTGCTGCTCAAGGGTCCCAAACCATGTCTGGGATTTGGTACTGCTTGGAAAATTTGGTTCGTTTTAGAATGTAGTGTTAGTATGTTTATTAACTTTGGGTGCAGACCTGCTTTAGGGTCGATGAAGAATCAAAGATTCCCTGAAGGGATCAGTGATCTGTAAAAAGTTCGGCAACTTTCTTGGGAGCAGGGGGATGAGAGCACAAACGAACTCAATTTGATCAAATTTCAGAATCTACTTCAAAATAGGAAAAGGAAGAAGGAAGAAAAGAAAAATGGAAAGGAAAGAATGAAAGAAACAACTATAAAGAAAAACAAAGAAAGAGTATCAAGGAAAGAAAAAAGAGACAGATATAATTGAAAAATGAAAGGCTAGGATTGGATGGTCCAAAAAAGAGAAAAAAAAAAGTGTAAGATAAGAAAATGAAAAAAAAAGTTCGAGGGGAAAAAAAAAGAAATCCAAAGAGAATGTGTGAGGAAGTTGAAAGAAAGAGTAAGCAAAAGTTTAAGAGAAAAATATGAAAAAAAGACAAAGAGAATGTGTGAAGAAATGGGAAGAAAGAAAAAGTAAAAGTGTGAGAGAAAAATATGAGGAAAAGACAAAATGAAAGAGGGTAAGTTTAAGGGCATCTGAGCGAAATAAACGTAAATTGTCTTAAACGGATATGGAACTTTCAATCGTACGGCCAGCGTACATCTCCGAAATGATGATAGTAGTAGTAATGATAATTATAATAAACAAAAAAAGAGTATAAGAAAAAAGTTAATTCAGACTAATCATCACAATCATGAACATTGGACCACCGTAGAGTCAAAATCTAAAGTCGTATAAATAAAAAAATCCAAAGAATAAATATAGTCAGACTAAATTCTATACATGACATCACTGGCAAGGTCCTCCAGAATCTACATGTTATCAATAAACCTGACACCAAAATGGCAAAAAGGTTTTTAATCTAAAAATCGAAAACACTTTCTGAATAGGTCTAGTGGAGCACTGACGCCAATTCTCAAATCTGTTGACAAAACAGTACGGCCAGGAGCGCTAAAATACACAAACAAATTCATGAACACATTCATTCTCCCTGAACTTGGTTTTGTTTGTCACGTAATCGCATTATGCCGTCTACAGCTTTGCATATGATCTATAGGAATCCACGTTGCAATTCGTTATATCCAGTCTATCGTCATTGGAGTTTTCTAATGGTTTTTTCTCTAATATACTGCGCTGTCTGGCAGTCTTTCCATGTGATATTTTTCACGATTCTATCCAGTGAACGTTATATGATTATCAGAGGGTCAATCTTTTGGTTGGGTTCCATGTTTCAGCTTGTACTTCGAACTAATGCCTATAGAAAGAGCATGGATCTTGTCTCATTAGTCTTTCATGCATTTTATGCAATTTATTTCTGTCTTCAGCTCCAATTTCTGTCAGAGTAACTGCTTAACATGACAAATGTGAGTTACGTCCCTTGCTCAGTGTTTCTCTGTCAACTAGTACCGAGTCAGGTCATATTGTCATAAAATTTCGTCATTGTTTTTTTTATTCCATTTTTCAAGAACCGAAAAGGCCTATATATTAATATTTTATCGGTAAATACCTTTTATTAATTATTTCGGACCATGAACAGTCTTCTCTGGTTTTACACTTATTGACCCGTTATCTTAAAATGACGAGAATTTCCGGTCTTGTAGTTCTATGGCTAATTTGATAAAACTCCCGTCTCATTTCGATTGATGGCAAATCAGTTCTATCTCTGATTCACGGCTTTCATTTTGCAATGAAGTATCATGCAATGGACAAGGGCTTTCATTTTGCAATGGATAATAATTACTCTTCACCACTGTCTGCAATCGATAAATAAAAATTATAACCCAGTTTGTGGCTATGATTAAAATTGTATTCTCGTCAAACCTGATGCACATTTATGTTAGTTATTGATACTGAATCGAGAATCACTGATCATCTAATACTAACAACATTGACTTTAAAAAGGGATCAGAGTCATTTCTACTGTTAGTAATAATTTTTTTATCCACGCATCTCAATAAGACGCTTATTGGTCTGTCAACCAGTTACAGTTACGTCAAGGGAAGAGGTTAAATATCATCAAAAGGTGTAACCTCATTAAAGAAAAAAAAGAAAAAAAAAGAAACAAAAAACATCCTTCAGATCACTTTGCAGTTGCTACATATGCCATGATAGAATGTACGAAGTCCGTATTTCTGTATTTAAAAAATAATTTTTTTTTCATTGAAAATAATAATCTCGGAATATTTCCATATAACATTTTAAAAGTATGGGAATCAATTGACTAAAAAAAGTATTTGCTCTTTTTCCTGTTACTAGTACTACTATAGACAGTGGACGTATCATTAAACTCATGTCTATTTTTTTTTTAAATATCCAATTTTAGCCCGATCCAATTCCGTCAACTGTTTATGGGGGGTTGTGTCATGCATACAAGTCTGCAATTTTTCTTTGCTATCCACTAATGCTTTTCAAGCAGCTAACAAAGAACAAACTAACATAGTAACTGAATTAATAGTTTATCTGTTTTGCTTCCATGAAATCGACACTGGAATAACGATATTCCAATGTGAAAGCGCCGTTTGGACACCATTTGCCGTTATCAACGCCATGATTTCCTGGCAATAATCAAATATAACATTTACTGGTTTTCATTCCAATGTTTCCTTCTCTTAATGCGTTTGGCTGTACCCAAGTCATCGATTTCGTCTCAGGCATTTGTTAAATTGAGCATAAAGTTGGCTCTAATCTGTAACGATCACTATTATTCTACAGGGTGAAACGGAAATAAGAGGAAAGTCAAAACATAATAGAAAGTGAACGTTTATTTTGTTTTTTTAAACAATAGTGATTTGTCAAATTTAACAAAATCATATTCAGCCATGCTACACATAATCAATTCACGAATAAAAATGAAGAGATATAAAAATAAAAAACAACTGAAAAACTTCAGCTGAGCCATAGCAGCCATCAGCTTCAACGCACGTAATAAATTATATTTTTTTCCTCAGTGTAGCATGCCTCCTCACATAAGGCCCGCAAGAATCAACAATTCTCCGAGTGAGTTGCCGGATCGTCTTGAGGTCATAAGCGTAAATTACGTTTCTAAATACACCCGACCACTTTTTCTCTTCCCTTAAAGCATCTTCCTATGTCTAGAAACAGCAATTCCTATCTCTAGAAACACTGTGTATGCTCGAACGCGTAAAAAAGGAGGCCATAGGTCTTCAATGCAACACCTCCATCACTTCAACCGGTGAAGCATAACGCAAAAACATGAAAACCCAAAATATTACTTAACACAATGCTCAACACCTGTTTTATTCAGCGTTATTAAAACACCAGTTGCTTTGCAAATGGTTTGCCTAAGGATAGAAATCTAAAGTTCAGTAGTATCTGAGAAAGGAAACTCACAGAAGTGTCTGAAACGACCATCCCTAGCAATTAGCCAAATCTTCCTCTCACAAACAGTTGAGAGCTAGTATATCTCTGAATTTTTTAGATGAGGTATTATTATTTCAATTATTATTCGGACTATCCTCATCTTGTTTTTTTTTTTTATACAACGTTTCGGCCGTTTTACTCTACAGCCTTCATCAGGTATCATCTGGTAGGTGTGGGGAAGTAACGAACGGAACCCTTTATTTAACCGACGTGGGTATATTGACTACACTCCTCTCTTAGCATTAGTAGTATTGCTATTATCTCACACTGGGATTGAACCTAAAACCATCAGATTACTTGTGGACACATATCGTAGTGGTTAAAGAATCAGACAAAATTACTGCAAGTAATCTGATGGTTTTAGGTTCAATCCCAGTGTGAGACAATAATAATACTACTAATGCTAATCCATTTTGCAGTGTGACAAACGAGTGGACAGACAGACGGACACTTTGCTCATAAAAGTGATAATTATAATGTAGAATAGAATAGTTATTCTCAGTGAGAAATGCATAAATATACTGATTTCTCAGATACCCGAAAGTAATGTTCCAGAAAAAAAAATCCTTTCGTAAGCTTATGTGGTGTGAAGTAATTACCATTATTTTTTCTGAATTGATAAGCAGCCTCTATGAGTGTCCAACTTTCAGAACTCTGCATCCTCCGAGAGAAGTCTTGACCGGGTCTGGGGCGAGAGGGCCCTATTTGTTGCCAACTCCCAAGCGGAACCCCATGATTGTCAACAATTTTTAATATTTTTTTTTCTCTCAAACGACTGAACTACAATTATTCGCCTTTCACTTCTAAGTTCGACCAAACATTCAAAAGGATAATTCATACAGGTATATCTTGATCATTGCCTTTAATTCCTTCCAGTATTGTTCGTATTGCTCTGAACTGTACTGTTCAAGGTCTTATAATTCCGAGTGTGTTTTGTTTTTTCATTTCATAGTTACAATATTTTGTATTGCAATACTTGAACTGCACTTCATCTTAATCAAAACTGCATTACTCAAGGTATCCCTGTATCTTTTCGCAAAATGTAACAAGGTTAAGTTTAAGAAGGTGTCAGTATGCTTCTAGATATATTGACCAGTACTCATGGCATTTCCCTCTTTGGGATGCTACAGGTACGATTTTTACAACAGGTCAGATGAAGGTGTCTACTTCAACCGACGTAAGTGTGATTTTAAAGTAATGACATCGTACGATGATCGGTCAATTTACTAGTACTTCGATTCCAGTACCTAATAAAATTGTGCTTATAGCAAGCACTAAAGTGACCTCGAAGAAAAGGTCTGATAACTTTCTTTATCTTTTGTTTAAATATAGTTACTAACCAGTCCCATAATCTTTTATGTCTATCTTCCCCTGCATAAGCCGAGCTAAAAGTGGTTCTCTTCAAACAGATAGGAATGGCGCTTTTCAACCTTTAATACCACGTATTTGATAATATACTTCTTGAAATGGGGAAAATGAAAAAAATCATTACCACATACTGGAAATCTCTTTAACCTTTTAACTAAATTTAGAAAAATAAAAATTCAGTATTACTTGGTTGTTTTCAGAAGAAAATCATCAATAAAAGCCCGTCCTGCTATTCGAAGATGAGGTTATTTTGGGAAGAAAAAAACACGCTCGACTGCTGCAGGATCAAACTCTTACTATCCCGATAGAAGACAATTATTGCCACTTTTGTACTGTATAATAGATTTTTTTTAAAATGGCTTATAAAGTGTTCAGAAGTGATAGAAAAAAAAGACAAAGAAAGGAGATAGGGAAAGTGTTAAATGGCATTTATCCTAACCGGACATGGAACCATTATCTGCAGCCAGTCTACACTTCCGAAATGATGATGAAGGGTATAAGTAAAAAAGTGAATTCAGATCCGTCATCAGTTAAAAATTGAACAACCGCAGAATCAGAATTTGATGTCATGTAAAGGAGAAAAGTCCACCGAAGAATATATATGGTCATAAATTCTATTTGTGACATAACTGGCGTTTTTCACTGGAAATAATGTAAAAATGAACATGTAGGCTTAGGAGAATATAGATGTTGCTGGAGAACATCTAAAATAAAGTAGAAAAACATCTAGGTGCATCAATAATTCATAAAATCTAGATGGTAATAAGAACCAGTCTGAATAAGGCCAAAACGGTTTTAAAAAAAGCTCTTTTCTTAAAGGTCAAAAGAAGTTTAACGAAAACATTTCACGGATTCAAATGGCGTCAAGCGAAGCAGCAATCACCTTTCATGTATATGAGGGGAGGAAGTTGACTGTTCCAAAATCCAAAATCTGGTGATGATGGTACGTTAGGCTTAGCCATTGGGGGTTAGGGTGGTAAGATATACAAATGACAAGATTTTAGGAGAGTGGGGAAGAGGATGCGCTGCTGCTGCAACAAACAGCTGCAAAACTGAACGTTCAACAGCAGTCATTAAACGTCCATCGCTGGACAAAAACCTTCAAGATTTGCCAGACCTCTTCGCTTTTTTCGACTTTTTCGTAAAAGCCGAAGAGTGGCGTAAAACGAACATTAAAAAAAATGGTGGATGTCTGTAGTTATTTTTTTTTCTTGCTCCTATCTAAATCGATAAAACTGTCAAGTCGGTAGAAATTACGAGCTTTTCAAATTACACCAGAACACTTTTATAGCCTGCAAGCATCGTCTCCGGTTTTGTTGATGAGCAGATTCCCTTATTTGACCATAGTTTTGTATAAAGAATTACTTTTTTCTCCCCCACGCTGTCCCATCTATTCATATAATTATTCTCTGCCGGTTTTTGGCCTCCGTTGCTGTTCACTTGCATAACATTTGATCTGTTGATGTCTACTCCGTTTGACATCGAACCATCGATCACATTTTACACCTTTTTCCTTAATATTTACCTTCCAATTCCTCCAGCCCACGACCATCCACTCGTGCAAGATCTGTCTTTTATCATTCGATCCTGGTTCCCTTCTCGTATCAGCTACCATCCTGAAGTACCTTGTCAAACAGTGTCACTGGAGTAGATACGCAAGTCTGCTGCAGGGTCTGATTAGGCCTCTAACTCCTTCGCGTATTTGTAACAAACTTTTGTAGATATGCAAACTTGTCAGTCTGGCTCTGTCTGTAGAGAGCCCTCCCCCTACCAATCACTTGGCCGTAATTACAGGATCTTGGTAGATGAATTCTAATCCTATACAAGTTTGATGTGAAGAGATGCTCAGTGAAAAGTTTTTTCTTTATCGTCCATCGTTAGACATAGTTCTACCAAATATTGGGGAAGGTCTATCATGGGCATTGCGGAACCAGTTCCTAACTTGTTTAGTCCATCACGTCATCTTATTTTCTGCCGAACACAATTTCGCATATGATCTATGGGGATCATTGTGAAGCGTGATTTCCAGCTGCAGTATGCCATTCTTGCAATATGACAAGCCCATTTGTGTTTTTTTAATTAATTCTATGATAACTCTGACCCTGGTGGGGATTTTTCTCATCCAGTATTCTGTGCCACATAGTTTGCCCACTAAATCAGGTGAGATTTATCCTTGAAAGTCAACTCCAGCTTCCGACTTGAACTGGGGTTTGACCGTAGATTAGATGGATGTCTATTCAGGAGAACTTTTGCTATGAACCATCTGGGTGCAGCGAGAGAGTCAAGTTGAGCCACCGTCGCCACCAAAGGTGACAAAGGGTTGAACAACCATAGCCACAAGTTGCAGTGAAGGGTTCTATCATTTTTTTATTTGTGCGTGAGTTTATGTACCCCAACGCTCCTGGCCATATTTTTTTGTCAGCAGATATGAAAATTGGCATCAGTGCTCCACTAGACTTAGAAAAAAAAAAATTCAATTTTTTTTACTGGGGGGGGGTATTTTGACAGGTTTATTAATAACCCCTAGATTCCCCAAAATGAAAAGGTTTTTAATGTCTATTTCAGACGTTTTCCAGTTGAAATAACATCTAGCATCTAAATGTGGAAAGAACATTAGAATATACAATTTTTCTAAATGGGTTTTATTCTATTTTAGACGTTTTCCAATGAAAATAACGTTTACATTCTCCAGAACCTAGACGTCTCTAGATGTTCTCAACTATTTTAGATGTTTTCCTGTGGAGAACGACGGTAAAGTTGAAAATATGATTCATTACGACCATATCTATTCTCTGCTGGATTTTTTTTTACAGGACTTCAAATTTTGACATTACGATTGTTCAATTATTGACTGATATGGCGTGTCTACTTTTCCTTCAAATAATCTGAATTCAAGCATCAGCATTATAAGCCTAATGAAAACAGCAACCAAATGAAAGGATATCACTCAACAATATACAGATATAGTCAACTCATTTTAAGGAAGTTATCGTCAAATCTTTGGATAAATCGGTTCTCCTACGATCATTGAAGTTAAGCAGTCTAGTCACTATGAGGTTGGTGCAAAAATAATTGCAGTTTTTTTTTTAATTTTAAATTTTGATGCTTATTTTGCAATAAAATATTCAAGTATGTTCATGGAGTATATTTAAAGAGTGGATTTCACACTATTTAAGCTGTACAAATTTTCGCTATTGATTCTCGTTTATTTGAGGCTTTCAGATCAAAGATGTTAAAAAGATTTTTTTTTAAAAAGACGAGCAATTTTTTCGTAGGAGTTCAAAATAGGACGTAAGGCAGCAGATACTGCTCAAAATACGAACCAAATATTTGCCCCAGGGACCGTTCACGAACATACAACTCCATATTGGTTCAAAAAAATCCAAATCCTGAGGACGTGGACGTCTTCCTGTGATTGACGACATTCAATTGAGGGCCATTATTGAGGCGGGCCCAAACAAACGAACTAGAGAGGTTGCAGAGTAACTAAACGTCGAGTATTCAACAGTTTGACATTTGCACCAAATTGGAAAAGCAAAAAAAGGCCCAAATGTCACGTGAATAACCCTGCAGAAATTGATTGAACTAGACTACAAAATCACCTCACTTAGCCTACTCAACAGACCTTTTTCTGGCGTCTACCACTTTTTTTGACGCCTTCTGCTAAAAAAGGTCTTCAACAACCAAACTGTTGCTCTAAATGCTTGTTTTTAGTCGGTAAAATGTGTTGATTATGAAGGTTCTTATTTATATTAATGATTTATTCTAAGCTAAGTTATACTGCTTCAGAGTTGGTGAAAAACTGCGATTGCCCCTCCAACCAAAAATCCACATTGCGATGGAGAGTTTTTTGGGGTTTTTTTCGAAAAATCGAAAAGTTTCCCTACACATAAGTAAATGTTTAGATTTTCAGTTTTCCAGCTCCACTGGAGCGGCCTGTATGCTCGACTCATTCATATCCAGCCAAACCGATTTAAATACAGAAGAAATCTATGTTAATGCTTACAGTTTCGGATGACTTTTTTTTTTTAAATTCTCACCCTCGGAAAGAATTCTTTGTAAAGAGGTTATAAAAAAAGATGGCAAAATTTTACCGATGGTAAGTTTTACAAAACAGCTCGAGAGGTTTGGAGATCTATGATATGAAAGATAGTTATTACGCTTATTTGCCATGTATCAAAAACTCACATAAAATTCTATGTAATAAATTTCAAACATCTCTTTGGTCTATTATTCCAATCCCGCAATAAATTCTCTGGAAATCGCAACAGTTTGCAACAACAAGCGATCAAAATTTAAAAGGAGAGCACAATGGCGTGTTGTAATTGAATGATTTGCTCCATTGGGAATTATTCTTTACATTATTCATTCAACCCATGATCTCTACTGGTTTTCTATTTTAGGTGTGCGTTTCAGATTCTTATCGTAATTATACAGGTCAAATCGGTCACTCAATAGAAATCGTCACGTAATCAACGTCATTTGGCAGCATGTCAGGTCGAAGATGATCAATTTAAAAAGATTGGGAAAGGGATCGTCAATGAAAAAAGTTACTTTCGCCTTTTATTGGGCAGTAATCACAAAAGGAGTCCGAATTTTCAACAACAAAAAAAAGCAAACGCAAATACTGCCCATCACAACCTAAGGGACCAATATCGCTTAAATTTACATTGCAAAATGTACCCCACTAAAATCTATTTGAAAAAACTGACAGGGTGAACAGTAAATGTTTAAATTTGCAACACTCGAGCTCCATTGGAACGGACTGTGCGCGTGATACATGACTAGCAAGGTAGCCAGACCAACTTAAAAACTCAAGAAACCCTTGAAGAGAGTTCTGCTTGACGGTTTATAATAGAAACGCTTTATTGTATAAAAGAAACGCTATTATTTTTCATCATGAGTGAATGTGTTCATTTATAATTTTTTTTTCAAATCAAGATAAACAGTGAATAAATTGATAACAATATTGAATAACGTTGCACATTGCTTTGAGAAAGCATCCGATACAAATTATCCAGATGAAAATATATTGGTTTTGTTTTTTTTTTTTTCAATATTTTTCTGGGTAGCGGATGAGATGTTTAAGTCCATTCAAGTTATAATGATTAAGACGTTTGTTTATTTACATAGTGAATCACTATAACGCACGAAAGTAAAATCATTTAGCCCAAACAAACTTGTGTTTATTAACTCCAGTAACCTATCTATATATATATGTAGGTGAACAATAAGGAATGAGAAAATTGAAAGTAAAAGTACATGGAGATTTTATTTGTTAATTCATAAATGAATTATTTAGTATATTATACATAATTCGGAAAGGGTTCCCATCTCAAGTAGCATGCGAGTGCATTTTAGTGATTAAAGATTAAGTTTCTGTAGAAAACTAGTTCAACATAATATTTTTGTTTTGAAAGCAAAAAAGAAAATAAGAAATGAGGATTCGAAGGAACCCATGGTTGTGAGTTAGAAATCTTATGTCTGTGACGGAATATGTGGTGGTTAGGTTGGGTCTTTTGTTGGAGGTAGTAGTAGCAGCAGCAGCAGTTATGGGTAGTTTATTCATTGCACTGGTCAGAGGGGATGGATGTTATCGAGAATCAGTTATCATGAATATTGAGGAGCTAGGTAATAGTTTAGTATTAGTGATAATAAATATGCATGTAAATTTTATTTCATAACGTATTGCTACGTTCTGGAAGATTTTTTTCATTCGTCTGTACTGTACTTATTAGATTTGATACAATTTTGTAACTTAAATGAATATACGTTTAAAAATGAATAAGTATTCAAATGGAATGTCTATACGGGCTTCTCTTTATACAACGTATGTTAGAAAATACTTGATTCGAACATTTCTCTATCCCAACTATCATCTGGGTATTTCTGTAAATTTTACCATTTTTCTCGGGACAACTTTCACTCTCCAAGCTCTGTCAAAACCCAGGGTCTACAGGTTAAACGTACATTAACTATTACACGCTTTAAAAGATTTTTTCTCTTCAAATTTAGATGTACTAAGTAATCTGAAGTCTTTTCCTTTTCCATAAAATTCTGTTGGGTGCACATACTTTCCCTTACATATAATTGTTATTTGTGGAGGGTATACAAGAGACACTAATATTTGGATATTAATTTTCTTCATTTCCCAACAGCAGTGTCGTCAAACGTTATTTGTTTTCTTAAAAACATGTTAAGGACAATTAAAACAGTACTGATCAATTTGAAATAAAGTAAATAATGCATATGAACTATAGCGATAGGCCTGTGTCAAGTCATGAATTTGTAAACGCTTTGCAGTTTCATTAATTCACCGTAAATACTGACGCACTATATTTTCTGCAAATATAATCCCAAGATGTGTGTCTGTTTATATAATTTGTGTACATTTTACCGACTGGAATAAATGTCCCAGAAGTTTAAAATGTCGTCTTAATTCATAATTCTGAAGTATTTATATTCTTCAGATGATTTAATTTAGTGTTTAAGCTATTCGGTGATAATATTTGTGGACGCAATATCCGTTTATCCTCATGAGATTCTAGAGCTGATATTGTGTTAGGTTTTTTTTTTCTATTCTTTCTCTGATAATAAATTTTGCGTCAATGTTAAAGCCATTGTTTATCTGAAGTGTTGTTCCACACGTAAAAGTTTGTGATGATTTAATTCTATTTCTATAATTATTTAATCCGTAGTCGGAGGACCACTCTGATTTGCCTATATATTCTTTGGAATAAGGCACACATTCTAATGTGTTTTTGTCCGTACAATCAGACTCGTGGTTAATTTTCTAAGTTTTTCTCCAGTTGTGGAACTGGTAAATGTGTTAGTAAATGTAAGTTATTAGCAGCATAGACTACTTTTCAGTCACGTTGTTTACAAGGTTAATCAGTTTTGATTTTTCATGTGTAACTTTTTTATTAGATATTTTACTGCTACCTATTATTTCGTTGATATTTTGAAGTCTGTAGTAGGCAAGCATATCTGGTTCTTGAAAGATATATCTTTCAATTCTGAGTTCAGTTAAAGAATGTCCCAGCGGTCCTTAATTATCTAGGTTAGAGGAAGTAGAGTGTCATTAAATGTAATAACGAAAGGGATATGATTAGGTTTTTTCTTTTCTCGTTGATATCAACGCGTCTTCTCTGGGGAGCGTATTTGCTTTATTTCCTTTTCGATTACTTCCTGTCTGTAGCCTCTATCTACAAAGTGTTTCATTTTGTCACAATGTTCTTCATTGATTGAACAGATCCTTCTAAGTCTAAGTGTTTATGAGTAAGGAAGGTTTTCTTTGAGCTGTTTCAGATGAGAAAATTCAGAGTGGGGATAGTTGAGGGTGTCGATGGATTTTGTATGTAGTGTTTGTAATTTACTTTTCTTGTCAACGTATATTAGCGTGTTTAAAAGGTAATCGATCATGCAGATTTTATATGTTCAAATTTGATAGAACCGTGTTTCATGTTCAGGTTGTCTAGGAATTAGGTTTTAACTCATCTAGATGGATAGATAGAGTAGAACATGCTTTCATTACTAATCTGTAGATATATGTATGTTTCTTCAAATTTTCCCCATGTATGTAGTTGTGTATAACAGGGCTTCAATATTGCTCATAGCACAACCTTTCTTAATGAAGGAACGTCTCTTAATAAGTTCGAAGCTATTTTGGATTAGAATTAGTTCTGTTAAAGTTAATGATTCTTCTGTTCTTAGTTCCTTTGTTATTCTGTAATCTAAACATTCTTTAAACCTTGATAAACTTCCGTCGTGTTTGATGTTAGACTGTAGAAATCTCACAACTTTTGTCATCAGAATTGCTTCTCGTGGTATTTTATCTTTTTTCGTAGATTCATTGTGTCCTTTATGGAGGATTTAACTCGTTTAGCCATGGGAAGTATATAATGATCCACATAATTTAGTTGTATTGCAATTGATTGATGAAGTTATTAAAGTACCAGAATAGTTTTTCGTGTGTATTTTGGGATGCAAGTCGAAACGAGCGGGTTTGGTACTCACTTCAAGTATTCCTGTTACTTTTTTATCAATTTGTTAAGATGCATTTCATTTAAAGAGTCAATTTTGCTTGGAAATCTTGACAAGGGTTAATAGAGTTTTTTTGTAGAGTTATGTGACATTCAATTATTCATTGGTTTCTTCTAGGTCCTCAATACCCCAAGTGACTATTTCCCCATCTCAATCCGCTTGGGTTATTATATCATTATTATTGGTGAGATTGTTTTGTGAAAGGTATCTAATGTTTCAGGGTGTCTCCTTTGACAGCTATCTCGAAATTTTGAATCGTAGTGTCTTTGTTATTAAGAGTAAGTATCTTGGTCTTTTCTTTCATTGAGTCTAATAGCGTTGATTCGTATTTTGATGTTCTAAAATGTGCTTTTAATCCTTTTTTCAACTAAATGATTTGAGAACTTCTAGTTTGTTTTTATTGCAGTGTGATGGACAAAGCAGAAATGGAGTCTTTTTTTCGGTGATTTGAAAATATTTATATTGAATTCATACTCAATCAGATTGATTATTCTTTTGTCTCAGTCATTTTTTTTTAAACTTTTCGAAGCTGCTTCGTAAGTTTGTAGGGTTGTTAATATATATATATATTTACCATATCTTACAGGCAAACTTTTCTATCCCATCTCTCTATCTTATACCTGATTTTCTCTCAATCAGTTGATCTTTTGACCATTTTTCACCTCGTTCCTTGCTATGTGTCCAGTCAATCTCAACTTTCAGCCCTTTATCACTTCTGATATCTTTTACTCCAGTTTGTTCACGGGTCTATGTTGATCTTTTTCTATCTCTTAGAGTTATATCTAGCATTGCTCTTACGATTAACCTGTAATGTAGTCTGTTACTTTCCTTATGTCGGTGGTTTAATCAAGCGATTCCGCTGAAAATGATATATATCTATTCTAGGTTAATCTGTCTAACTAGTGATTATCAGAACGAAGCGAAGATCTATTCACAGAATCCATTTCGGAATAGGATCTGCCCCACTCAGTTTTTTCCAAAGAAGTTGCCTTATAGAGTGTCAGATTGAGCTAAAATTTGGCACAGGAGACCTCTGAACAAAGCGAAAATTTGGTATACAAAACTCTAGAAAGGACCCTTAAACTGGCTACGGCTTCAGGAAACTGATCCCCCTACCATTCGAAGTACAGAGACTCTAAAACAGTCTGAACCGGCTCTAAGTACGCTAAAATATTTCAATATATAGAGATACTTTTTTTTTAAAATTTCCATTAAAATGTACTTGAAGTGCTAGAAATTAAATTCATACGAATCAGTTGACTCCACCTCTTCGGGTAGAAATGAAACTGTTACCGCTGACCGATTCTTACATCATTGAAAGTTGTTGCTTACTGATTATGTGAGTTGTGATGCTACCACTACAGGGTGGAACCGAAGTTGTATAAGTATAAATGAGGCTCTGAAATGATATTCAGGTGGGATGAAGAAAAAGGTACAAGACAGCGAAGACATTAGGTCTTCAGATGCGTGAATACATTGTGGAAATAATTGAGTCAGGAAAAAAGAAAACACTTCAAACGAAAATCAGCATACAGCCCCCTTCTCTCTGGATTAAAATACCATGTTTTCGATGTGACGTAGTATTGATGTATATAATTATGTTTTGGTCAACAAACGCAAGTACACATACCTTGGTGAAATTGAAAAAAAAAAACTATTGTCTTCCCATCAAAAAGAGACTTCCTCCTGGTTCTGATCTGTTCGTATAGGATCATGCAGCACAAAGCTCTCTAAAAATTTTTTTTTTCAATTCGAATATCAATGGGTCGGTATTTCACGAATGCTACAGATTTTTTTAAGGTATTGCATTTTGAAAGAAAACTATGATTTAAATTTATCTATCTGCCTTCTACGGTGGGGAGGCTGACTCCAAATGACACTTATAGATATATGTATATAATTCTCATGACTTACCTGTTTTCTCCTCCAGTGGAACACAGAGATGTAAATAATGATAAATGCGAAAATACATCCAATCGAAATAAATTGGGTGACTGGTATATCTTCCCACGTAATCAGTTCGTTGAATTTCATTTTGCCGTAGAGTTCCTGAATGAAAAATAGACAAAAAAACTTAATATAAACTTAAGAGTACTAGGGAACAATGCAAATGGAAACTTGAGTTTTATGTTAGGAAACGACATTGATAACGCTAGGTAGTTCTATGTAGTGCCCTTACGCTAGCTGTGGTACCAGCTTTCCCTGCCTGAGCTCCCCATTTCGCTAGTTCTTTTTGTCTCTACTTGTGATATGCGAATGAGACAAAAGCATCATGCATCCGAAGGAGCAGCACTTACTTCACCATTCTCGCCTATGGCGGTCACTCATTTGAATACTGACCAGGCCCGGCGTTACTTCACTTCGGTGATCGCACGAGAACTGGTGTATCCATCGTGATTCGGTCGTAAGCAGAATAATTATTGAATTCAGTTTTATAATCCAATGAATATGAGCGTGATTAGAACAAAACAACTAAATACCGGTGTTAGTAGGCTCATCTAAAACTAGTAGAGACTCCACGGTGTTCACAACTAATATCGATCATTCTATACCTAGGCCCTTCTCTCCATCTTTGCCTTTATCTTTCCTTTTCCCACACCATTATCTCTCTCAATTTTCCTGGTCTTGCAAACATGGATTGGTTCCATATTCGAAAACATCCCTACCCTCTCAAACTTTCTTTTCTCCTTTCGTACCTACTCATTGAATCATCCAAGTTTATCATATCTATACTAATGTTTCAGCCTTTTGTTCGTCAGCGCCTCTTTTCTGCTAAAACTGCTATGCTGATCAGCCTGATATTTGAAAGAGAGACTAGATAGAGATCGGTTTGCCATATATGTATTTCGAGGGTATCAGTGGCAATTCCCTAGCCGATCTTCGGTTTTCAAGAATCAGAAAAAAATAATTTTTATACCAGGATCTGTCACTCATTCATCTTACAAATGACATCTTTTACAATAAACTCTGTTCTTGAACAAGTATTGACTGCTTTTATCACATTTATGGCAATGCAACATAAATAGACCGTACAACTTTTAGTGCTGCTGAGCCAGTCTTAATTATTGTTTCTCTCTCTACCCTTTCCCATTGCTAAAAATCCTACGTAATTCATTCCATAGTGAAGGGAAGCTTCCCCCTGTCTCCTTTTTTTCTCATTGAAATGAATTACGGGTAACTTTTATCATAGTGAAGGTAACACGGTGCAGTGGCGACGCTAAACCAAGTAATTTGTTAAGATAAACTTGAAAGTAATTTTATTTTGTGGGAACGTATTGTAAAGTTATTCATTTTAGACAACTATCAAGGCTCATCTTGATTTTTGCTTAGTGTCTTTGATCACAACTTCAGTAAAGCCACCAATCTACGACAGTCAATAAACAGCGCATATCAGATGTACAGATTTTCGTCTCTGCGTCAGTAATGATTTTTTTCCATTCGTTGTGATGGGTCGGGTGAGAAGGAATCAAGAACATTTTTCACTGTCTAGTCTAATTTGAGGTTGTGTTTTCCCCAGGTGTCGTCGACTATCTCTATTACTAATTAATAAATTCATATGTACACAAGACTTATCAGTTTGACACATTTTCCAAGACAGCCGTCTAGCAATCACTTGGTCGTGATTCCAAATCACAGTTGGGAAATATCAAGTTTATACATCGGTTTGGTTTAACGTGACAGGACAATCAATGAAGAATTAATCCCCTTAAATTTGGTGAGGGTTGTTCTTGTTACGGGGGGAAAACGAAGTCGCCCCCCCCCCCAACTCAGGAAATGATGGTGCTTGATTTTGACAAGAATGCAGAGCAATTTAGTGTCCGATATTTTAAAAGTGCAATGCAATGATACAGATATTTGTGCTCGTGTCTCTATGAAGATATTTGCTTCAAAAGTTGTGGACTCATATTAATCAAACATGCGTGAAATAATGGGCTTTTTTGACCGCAGTTACTATCGTCATTAAGTCAGCTCTAGTTTAGTTGGAGTGGAATTAAACTGATAAGAAAATCTGCACTTAAATTTGGTATGACATATCAGAATGAAGGGTTTTTTTTGTAAATCGTGATAATCTTGAATGTGACCGTCTTTTCACTTAGACTTTTACATACATTTGCTACTCTTGCTGAGAAGAATCTTCTGATTGGATTTGTAGTTCATGGCTGTGTCTTCTGCTTTTACTACAGTTAGACGGAGTCAGTATTTTGTTAGAGCCTTTTGAGCAATGAACGTCAGTTTCCACTATATGTGTATTGTTCCAGTTTCTGTAGACTTCCAGGTAATCACATTTTTTTCTGTATTCCAGAATCTTCAGATTAAGTTGTTTCCACTGTAAAATATATTCATCATTGAAATTAGTGTTTTCGTAATTAGTATAGTTTTCCTCAGTCAACTAAGTTCGAGTGCGCATGAGAGAATCATACTCAACCTCACATGGAGTGATCACAAGACAGCACAGTATATCAGGAAGAAAACAGGAGTCAGAGACGCCATAGAATCTACTAGGAAACTTAAGTAGCAATGGGCAGGTCGTGTTGCAAGAATGGCAGACAACCGATGGACATCATGACTTGAAACATGGATCCCCAGAGACCATAGGCGAAACTGTAGCCGACAAATTTCAAGATGGAGAGATGAACTAGACAAATTTTAAAAAATACAAGCTCTGCTACGCTCATGATAGAGAGATGTGGCGGATGTTAAAAGACTTATGATGATGATGATGATATGTATTCGTTTGCGTTTGTTTGTTTGTTTGTCCACACTACATCTTTAATAGTGCTGCATAAATTTCAATCAAATTTTGTAGTAAGAGGGCTCTGGGTTGAGAAAGAAGTGGGGAGGAGTGATTGAGATATTTTCCATCCCCCCTCCCCAATTACATTTTTGCATAAGCTTATGACAATCCACATGATATCTCGATGAATTTCCATGAAATTCTGTGGAGGGGGTAAACAATAGACTATGGGAAAACCGATCATGTTTTGGAGTGGATCCATGCACAATTATCTCCCCTATATCGTATTTTATATGTCCAAACCACATACTATCGCTCCAAATTCCAGGTTATCAATGAATTTCTATGACATTTTGTGGAAGGTTGGGAGAACTGAACAAATGTCGGGGTGGATCTTTGCACAAGTACCTTCCCAACGTTGCATTTATATCGAAACCACATCTAATTTCGTGGAACATTTAACAATTGGCTGCGAAAGATCCGAGGGAATCTCTGAGCGGATCCATGCACCTAGGTTGAGATTAGATGTCCAAAAACTGATATCACCAGAATTTCATATCTATTCACATGATATCCCTCTCAAAATCGATTTCGATGAAGCATCGTGGAAAGGTGGGAAATTGAGATGAGGAATAGTTGGTAAAATTTATAGATGGATCCAAGATTTCTGATTGAAAAAAAATACGGAAAAATATCTCAATTAAAGTCATATATACGCTCATAATTGTCAGCACAATACCTCCAAAGGTTCAGTGGAGGTGTGGGGCAATTGTATATGAGAGAAGTGATGGAATTCTAGAGCGAATCCATGCAATGATATCTCCCCTACATCATACTTGGGTCCCAAACACATATCACTAAAATGTCGTGTCATAATATTTCATATATCTTTTAAAGTTCTCAATGACTTCCCATATTTGGTGGGAAGTTGGACAAACGGCCATTGAAAAATTGATTGAATTATGGACGGATCCATGCATAATTACTCCCCCTGACAATGCACTCGAATGAATACGGTAAGCGGTCACAATACCGTCATACGCCAACGTACGCCCGCCCCATTGAGGGATATGTTTGCAATCGGACCTAAAGCGCTAGAAACCTTTGTTAATTGCGGATGACAGGAATTTCTGTCATTATTCTTTGTCTCAACTGCAAATGACGAAAAATTCCTTCCTGTTATTGTTAGATTGCTAAAGAGAACGCTGAGTATAAGTCAAATTTGTTTCAAGATCTCCAGACAGAGAAGGCGAGAAGAGAGAAGAAAAATGAGCAGATACATTGTGACTGGTGGAAGAAATGAAACTGTTGATATTTGTCCATCCCTCCTCGGAGATGCGAGGGAGATATTTAAGCAAAAAATGTATATTGTATATGTTCAATCATAGTACGTATTATATTGTGCAGTTTGTACATTTCATTTTGGACGATTATGGTCGACTTACGCCCAGATTGAGGAGCGACCGTGTAACTAGAACGTAATCCGGACGAAAGTCGACGCATAACCGTATTTGCTACATGGCTTACGTCCATAAGTGATCCCGAATCTTCACTTCGAACAAATATCGCTAGTTGATTTTATGATACATTAGTACAGACAAGTTGTTCAATATTGCCCTGAGTCAATCAACTTTACATTAGTGCTAATAGAATGTCCTCCAATACTATCAATAGTTAAGTACTTTAGCAATAATTAATATTGGCAAATCATGTTTCATTGCCGCGAGTTCCTGCTACACATTCTTGGTTAAAAATTTTATATAACCGTTGCTGATTAAAGTCTTAGAGTAAAAATAATACACATGAATTAATGAATGAACTGCTTAGCTTCGCAAATAAAGATTGTTGGGGTGGTTTTCCACAGCAGTAAGACCTTTGATGGCGGGGCCTGTGTGCTGAATAATCTTCCGGTCTTATCAATCGACTTATGGCTAATATAAGATTCATACACATAAATATTAGTACACCTCTATACAAATATGTATTGTATTATGACTACGTATTTTCCTATGTTGGAGGTAGCATGTCTCGTGTATGCCTCATACGATGTGAATAGTCAAGAGATGGGGTTTTTCGTCTCATATTTTTCGTCACCTTACGCTTTTCAGTTGATAAAGATATTGGCTATTTTTCGCCGCCTTTGGAGATTTCGAGATTTTCCTTTGATTCCCTGTGTGAAAAATACTCATCGCCAGTTGTCGAAATATTATTCTCTAGATTCAGTCAGTAGCAAAATATACGGTACTGATACCAAGAGCCGATGGATATTCTTGATGTATTCATCCGTGTGACCAGAACTTCTGCAAGGTGAGTGCAGCCAATGCATTGTACGAGGGTCAAATGGGGGGCCTAGAAAATCGATGGGACCGGAGAATTTACACGATACGTCTGTTAATATTATAGGTTGACTATGGTTTACCAGCAAATGAATATGATATGTCGTGCTAAAAGCAGATGAAAACATGGTTAAAAGAACGAGGGTGTAGTGTGTGTGTGTGTTTCTGTAGAGAGAAATTGGGGGGGCGAAAATAGCTTAACACAACCTTAAATATTCCTCTCGTAAGCCTTGCGTTCAAATTGGCATCAGAATTTTCATCAAACAGTTGGAAATTTATAAATGAGGAGGTCACTGACCGGGCCGGAAAAAAAATGAAATTAGACTTTAGGACCGGAAAAGCGGAAACATGAAGTCTGTTAAATAATTACCTCTCACAACGGTAGTTGTTTGGGATAGGTAAGATTAAACATTACATCGACTATAGCTAAATTTTTACTGTTAATCAAATAACATTATGCTCGATCTAAAATTACCGTTTACTCAAGGGCCTACGTAAGGGCGTGTAGGAGATGAGGTCAGCATTTCTAATTTCCCCAATTATCATTCAATGTTGGGAGAGGTACATTTTAACGTTTTTGCTATACCGTGCAAGGATTTGAAACAAATTGAATTAATCATTTTTTCCATCAGCAGCAGTAAATCTACCCATAATGTTTAATCATACCTATTCCAAACAATTACCCTCATCTTCTCCGGGAAGAGATTGGTATATGCACGTACGCGTTGAATCGATGTACATTTTTCGAGAACATAAACTAGACCAACATTTAAAATTAACAAATCGAATTTTCGAGAATTGAACAGATTTAGTTGATCACGCGTTAAAAGCCACCACATAACAACGTCTTTTGGCAGCATACTGTGTTGATGGCTATCAATCAAATATTTGGAAAGGGGGTTGATTAGACATACACACTATTTAATTAGAGAATATTTTGAGGAAGTTCCCGTTCCATACATTTTCGTGAGAGTCTCCCCACATTATGTTTAGTATTTTTTGTCTAAGTATTTTAGAAGAACCCACTGGGGTTTGTACGTTGCTGACTCAACAGTTGATTCAATTCAAATAAATTCGACTTCAGTGGAGTGTCACGGAACGATTTTATTGTGTTTTTTTTAGTGAAAATTTAGGGTACTTATATAAGAGTATTTTTTTTTAATGGCGTGTGCGTAGAGGAGATGTTAGAATGGGGCGGGTATCCAGTTGGAGTTCGGTGTGTTTTCTATTTCGAATTATGGTGTGGAGTTGAGTATGGTTCGAGTGGTTTAATCTAACATTGGGTCCTTTGGGTAATAGAGTCTCTAGGCGAATAATCCACTTGTCTCTGCAGGATTCAAGTATTGCTGTGATTTTGCTCTTCTCAATCTTTTTGATAATCATAAATTCTGCGTCTCTATTGAAATCGTGGTCTACGAAGCATATATATATATATATATATATATATATATATATATATATATATATATAAAACATGCATGAATAATTATACGTATTGCGCGTAATGAAAGGAACATAAACATATGAACATAGATTGTATCTTCCGCCAGAGGGCTGTGTCCCATTGTAAATGCTATCCAGGGATACGGAAGACGTCTAGAGAATTCCTCCTATCTATACATGGATACGCATTTCACAAGCAAGTCTGCCTAAGGTAATTTCCCACCATCTCCATTTAAACAGTTGTTTTTTTCCCCAAAATCACTGTCAAGTTGAACATTTTCAACGATGGAGTCAGATTTCGACACTAATGATTTCTATTTTTAACACCATGGGCGTGCAGGGGATGAAATAATGGTCTTCAATTTTTTTTTTTTTTTTTTTGTAGTTTCCTTATCTTTTTAGTTTTATTTTTTAAACTTTTTGAAACTTACCTAACTCTGCCAGCAAAGTTAGAAGGGGTACATGGATTCACTAATGTCTCCCGGAACTTCTTTCTGTCCGCAAAATATCTCTGAAACTTTTCAATGAATTTTAAATTTTCTGGAATGGTAGGCAATGGGACCTAGAAGAATTGATTAAATTTTGGGACGGATCCAAGATTTTTTTACTGCTAATTTTCTTTATTTTAACTGTGTATAAACAGATTTTCATTCAGTTCTATTAGTAATGATAATGTTGGCAGATGTATGCGTTCTCCGTGTGCTTTCTAGTTGCGCAGTGCTGTCCCCGTGATCTCCAATTGTTTATTATCCTTTGATAGGAGAAACTTCTAGGAAAGGCTATTTATTCTCTATGCATTTCTTTATTCAAATACTTTCAATCCATGGAGTTAGCCTTATCAACAAAGTCCCTAAATAAAAGGAAACGAAATATTTTTTTCTAAAAAGCCATAAAGAATCATGTGATATATAATTCCAAGTCGACATAACAGAAAGGCTTCTGGTAGAAGTACAGAGTCCGGCAATAAAACAGTTCCTCTTGACGGACCCTGCTTTAGCTCTTGGCGAAGTCGACAGAGCGAAGATATCCGTCTGCGTCAGCCAGCCCGGTCAAGAGACTTAAAGGAGATAAAACGTTATGGGTCTGTCTATGATGAATAAAGGTCTGACATTCTGCAAGTGTCAAGAGTCTCTGGGGGACCGAAAT
Organism: Thysanoteuthis rhombus; assembly: GCA_963457665.1. Classification (NCBI taxonomy): domain Eukaryota; kingdom Metazoa; phylum Mollusca; class Cephalopoda; order Oegopsida; family Thysanoteuthidae; genus Thysanoteuthis; species Thysanoteuthis major. Next base: position 6,463,166 of record OY735212.1, on the reverse strand, counting down.
AAAACACTCATTTTCAGATAGATTGGGGAAATAGAGGGTGATGAATTACTGCTTGATATGATGTCTAAATGCAGGATGGTGGATTTGCACGGTGTTTGAGTCAAAGATCGATCGATCACAAATTATGCTCAGAGAACCCAATATCCTTGTTCAGTCAGTGTCTCCTTTATCATCGATAAAGAAAGCGACCAGCAGGTGATCTATGTCTATATGCGCTGCGTCCAGTTTGCCAGTGTGAAAATCGACACATTGGGTGAGAAGCACGTGTAAAAACGGCAATAGAGCAGACAGCAGGCAATGCCTAATTCAAATACCGCAAGCTCACCAGGTGCTTGAATTTTGCTTAATTCCAGGAAGGTAAGAGAGAAGCCTCTTTTTTATTGTTATTTAGTTAAACTGAAATCAAAGTCTTTTTTTTTAAAAAAAACAAACAACCCTCACCCAATTCCCCAAGTCTTGGGTTCAAAATCCTGGCGTGATTAGCTAGCAGTCCTCTTACCGACTGAGCCAAACTGACAAGTCTTACCTATTTACGAAAATGTATCTAACAAATGCACGAGAGCTTATTTCATTCAAATAAAAGAATACATTGATAAAAAGATTTTTCCATAATTTTCAATTCATCATATCTTATTATAATTTACAAAATGCCCGTTTATCTGAGACAGCCTGCTGTAAAAACTACCCAATATAAGTCCATGAAATTTTCTTTGGGCAATCGTATAAGGCCTCAACAAGTTCCTATCACGTCAGATTTTGAAAATCATCCCCCCTTCAATGTTTTCAGGGGCACTGGAAAAAAATTAACTGATGGCTTTTCAAGTCAGATTCAAAGAGAGAAAAAGTACTTGAATCGCTTCTTTGGGGGGGATGAGAGATAAACAGAGAAACTAAGTTAGCTAGAAAAGTTTTTCTCTTTCTCAGAACATTAGAAAATTTCTCTTACCACCCTCCACTAATAACTCCGGCCCTGAACCTCTCCCTCACTTTAAGAGTGTATGAGCTGTGTTAATTTATTTTTCTTGCGTCTTCAATATCGACTTCAGCTCGAAATGATACTCCTTTAAGAAAAGACGTATTTACATTAAAAGCATATAGAAACGGGAACTGCTAAGAATATTTCTTTGAATAAAAGCTATTCATAATCGAATGCATTAGAACGAAACAACATTCGTTCGTGTTAATATTAACTTACGATTTCAAAAATGACCAAGATTACTTAATGGTCGCATTTTGTGAAATCTCATGTGGAATTTTTGTATAGAATACCTTCAAATCTTATAAGCGTGAATTATTTTTTATATTTCATTTCTGGAAAGTTTTACTTTTTATTTATAGCTTCAGGAATACCCGATCTTTCCGATTGTAAGGTTTCACATCCTCGCTCAATCAATGTTAAAAACGGCGCACAAATTTTTTAAAAAATTAACAATTTGATTTATTCAAAACGATAACAATTTGATTTAACTTGACATCAATTTACTCAGCCCGCTGCTTTTTACAGACATTAAAATATTTTAACGTTTTTGTGCATCTGTAGCACACAATGCACCCGAGATATAAAGCACCATAGGCCACCGACATTAGGTATACTATATAGACGTATATATAAACAAATAAATCGAAAACCCGAAATTGAAAACATCAAAGATGCTGAAGGGTCCTATCCCTTTTTTTCTATATTTGCACGTGTTTGTCTGTTTGGACATATTACAACTCCACTCGATCAAAAAATGTCTGATAAAGCGTTTGAAACTCTTTCTAGATGTTTTCACTCAATTTCAAAATGTCTGAATTTTCAAAAACTCCTCACAAAATACTTATTTTGCTGGTGAATTTTCAAAAAACTAAAAAAGATCATAATCAGTCTTATCGTCCATAGTTCGACAGACTTTCCCTTGGATTCGCCACACTTTCCTATCATGGACGTCATGGAGCTATTAATGAACTTGTGTAGTTCGTTTATCCATCTCGTATTCTGCCGACCTCAGTTTTGCATGTGATTTCTGGTGATCCATGTTGTGAGTCGTGACGTCCATCTGTTGGATACCATTCTTGCAACATGACCAGCCCATTTCCATTTGGCTTTTCTAATGTATCCTATGGGGTCTCAGTCTCCTGCTTTTTTCCTTAATATACTGTGCTATTTGTGATCTCTTCCAGTAAGGTTGAGCATGATTCTTTCTGGAGACTGAGAAGAGGATGCATTGGTTGTATATTCTTTTTCACAATTATCAGTCTCTTAACGTCCGTCATTGGACGTGAACCTCCCCAGGATTCGCCACCCCTAACGATCGTGGGCATCGCAGAGCCAGTACTTTTTTTAACTCGTCAAGCTCGTGTCTCCATCTAATATTATGCCGGCCCTCGGTTGCGCACGTGATTTGCATATCATGAGTAATGATGTTCATTGGTTGTTTATCATTCTTGCAACATGGCCAGCCCATTTCCATTTGAGTTTTTTTAATGGATTTTATGATGTGCCTGACTTCTGTTTTCTCCCAGATGTATTGCGCTGTTTTGTTGTCTCTCCATGTGAGGTTGAGTATAATTCTTCAATGTGCACGTTGCATGGTTCTCAATTCCCGGGTCTGTCCCTGAGTTAGGGTTCCATGTTTCAGCTCCATAAGTGACTATCAGGAGGACGCATTGGCTGTACACCCTTTTTCTTAGGATTAATTGGATCTTGTTTTTGACAGTTGAACTTGTTCCTCTGCCGAAGGCTTGCCATCCTAGTGTGATTCTTCGCTTGATTTCTTCTTCTGTGGGTCTCAAGGAGATTCGTTGTTCTGGGTAGATGTAGTGGTCTACTTTTTCCAGTTCTGTGTCTTCGATTTTGAACTCAGTGTTCTTATTTCCGACCTGGTTGTTATACGTAATTTTCGTCTTGCATAATGTGTGGGCCGACTTTCTTGCTCTCTTCATTTAGTTCATCTAGCGTTAGTTGGAGGTCATGTAGGTTCTCTGCGAAAAGGGCAATGTCGTCTGCAAATCTGAGGTTGTTAAAATATTCGCCATCAATTTTGATTCCTCTATTTTCCCAGTCTAGTCTTCTGAAGATCAACTCGAGGCAGGCCGTGAAGAGTTTGTCTTACCCTTTTTTGGAGCTGAAAGGACTCCGAGTCTTCATGTATCCTGATAAAGGAGCTGCTGTGACCATATATGTTTCAGCACTCCGATGTATACTGGATCTACACCTTGTAAAGTTATGGCCTCCATGATCTTTGGGATCTTTTTGAAGTCGATAAATGCTACAGTGAGTGGCAGCTTGTATTCCGCTGCCTTTTCTTTCAGCTGATTTATCGGGTGCAGGTGGTCCATGGTCGAGTAATGTCTTCTAAATCAAGCTTGCTCTTGTGGTTGGTTTTCACCTAGCGTTCTTGTGATTCGGTTGGTGATTATTTTTGTGAAAAGCTCGTATATGCAGTTGAGTAGGTTTATAGGTCCGTAGTTTTTTGGGTTTTCTTTTTTATATAAAAGCATTATAATTGCAGTGTTCCAATCATCTTGGACTTTACTCTTTTTTTAGACACAAATTGAAAAGGACAATCAATTTCCTAGTGATGATCTTACCCACTTTTCTGAGTAGGTCGATGGTGATGTTTTCTAGTCCGTGGGGCTTTTCCTTTCTTCGTCTGTTTGATGGCTTGTTTCACCACCCTCCGTGTTACTTCTGAGAAATCTTCGAGATGATTGCTCGATTATTGCGTATCTTGTTAATTGTTTTGTAGTTCTTGTTTGGATGATTAGAGTTTTGGTAAAATTCTTTGGCACGTTCGACAATCATGTCTGTTTGTGGACAGGTCTTCATTTTCCTTGAGTATGTGGCTTATTTGCTTCCGTCCTGAATCGAGGCATTTGTTTATAGCTTTGAAGCCCCGACTTTTTTCGAGAATCTATTTGATGACTGTTGCCTTGTATCTCCTATCTTCCCTTCGTTTCTTTTTGATCATTTTATTTAGTTCGCTCTCTTCAATTTTCTCTCTCATTGTCGACGGTTACTTGAGGTTTCTGCGTTTTCTCATGACATTCCTGGTTTCATTTGAGATTTTAATCATAGTTTGTGTGTTCATTGGTTTAAGTATAATGGCGACTTCTATTATAGATGCTATTCTGTTGTTTACTTCGTTCATGTCGGTGTCGTCTAGTTCAGTAAGAGTTCTAAATCAGTTTTTTCTTCTAGCAGTGATCAATAAGCGGTTTCAAATAGTGCCTCAATTTCTTATATAGCCTGGGTTTATTACCAGCGATGCAAAGACCTGACCACAAATCATCACATAAGGGATCAATGAAGAGAGAATCAAAAACATTTGATAGTTATAGTTAATCAGTGCTTCATAGCGGAGCAAGTGGATTTCATTCTTTTAGTAACTTGAAAAAAATAATATCTGTCTATTCTCTTTCTCATATCTTTTTTCTGTCACTTGCTTGAATTATTTAGCTTTATTTTATTTCTATCGTTCTTTTGAGGCTGTTTTCCTGCAATATTCTTTCTGACATTATTTTCCTGTAATGATATGGGAGTGTTTGGTTCTATTCGATTAAATATTTAATTTCTATTTTTGAATATTTTATTTTTGAATTTAACTTTAAGCAAAAGATTATGCGTGGGCACAAGCACGCATACGCGTGTGTGTGTGTGTGTGTGTGTGTGTGTGCATAGTCCTTTTCACGTGCAGAGGGATGATTATTTGATAATGTTGCTGAGCATGCAGTATTCACAAACCAATAGAAAAATGAGGGAGGTGTTTTCGACCCCATACAGTCTCTCAGGGATAGTGAGCCACTTTATTAAAATGCTATTAAGGCTTTGAGAAGAAAGGAACCAAAAGGGAGCTGATGGTGTTTAGTTTGCTGTATTTGCAAGTCTGCTGCGTCCCTAGTTGCTGGAATATGAAATGCAGCGTTCCAACTAAGTCACTTTTTTCCCCTTTCTTTCACCTTTTTTCTAAAACGTTTTGGAAACCATCAACAAAAACTGTTCACTAAGGTTTCTCCAGTTTTCAAGAGAAGTTGGCAGGCTATATATATGTTGCACGATCAGGCCGCACCAATGGAGCTAGAGAGCTAATTCTTTAACTCATGTCTAGAAAAAAAGATTTGTCACCGATCCCCAAATTGGTTTTTAGTTAGGGGGTCGATTTACAATACAAGTATTTACTGAAAATTATTTTGTCCGGCAACATTCACGCTTGTCTTTTATGAAAATTCGGTTTGTTTTAGAGATCACCATCAAACAAAAGGCGGGAGGAGAAACTAACTCATTGATCACCCCCTTTTTCGAATTTTTTTTTTTGATTGATCACCCCCTGCTACCAAAAGACGTTCATTACGTGACAGTTTCTATTGATTGACTAAGCAGACCTGTTTTGATTTATTTTTGCCCTTTTTTTCTTCTTTCTTTGCTGTGCTAGTGTTATTTTACGCTGCCATGTTTTTGGCCGCTTTTAAATGCGATTGTATTTTTTTTCTTCTCTTTTTCTAGCAGAGATTCTTTTTTCTTTCTCTTTCATCTTTAACCTTTGTCCAAAGCAGCCTTTCATTTATATCACGAGTGCCACTTTTATTTATTTGCCTTATTTTTCTATACTGACTTGTTTCTAATACTGATAGTAATATGATGAGGGCTATAACATTAACTCTTCTCTGATGAATTGTTTCGATAACGGTGGAAAAAAATCCAGGCTTCAGAATAAGGAAAAAAAGCACCATAATAATCCACCAGAAATTATGGTGCTTTGTGCAAGCGTAAAGCTTTTAAGCAACCAATCAGCTAAACAGATTACTTAAAACCCTTTTAGCTTGTCCATTCTTTGAACGGCTATATTGCGTTGATGATCGTTATTCACACGATGCAGGCCCTGTGATTTTTCATAACAGGAATGCTCTGTACTACACGCCATACGAGCACTCAAGCAAATTTATTCTGATACACTACTGCACGCTGATGCTTTTCTATTTGATAACGCATGAAATTATTTCAGTTCATAAAAGATTGGCAAAGTTTCTAATATTATCAATCTCACTAACAGACTATTATACGCATTTGTCTCATCAGACACTTTTGGGAACGTACCTTGCATGCAGTAACAGGCTTTCCTGTAATGTTTAAGTCATGAGGTCATTACATGTCCCTAGCATTTTCGTCAGTCAAAATTTTAAGTACTTAACATTTTATAAGTAAGTTATAGAAGTCCAAGTGTATAGATGAATCGGGTTAATATTCAAATAAAGGTCTGGTTAGTCACTCAGTAGAAAACATGTCATGCAATAGAGTTTGATTAGGCCAGTACAGGGTATGGGGCAGGTTGGCATGGGAACATGATTCTGAAGGTGATAGACCCCCCTCCCTGGTTGAAGTAAAGACGGTACCCCTTGATGAAGAATATTGATGTTATAAAGAGTCCAGACGGGACTCTTTAGTCCAAAATAATATTTGGGAAATTGAAAACAAATATAATTTAAAATACGTAATAAACACGAATTCCCAATTGTATTTACTGTTTTTTAATACTGCACTTCATTATCTTATACACATGTTGAAGGAAACTGCTCAGCATTACTTTTTTATTTTAAGTCTCTGCACCTAATATCGCAAATAAACAAGTAGCTTCAACAGGAAAACTATGTACGTTACAGACTAAACGTGGGGCAGGGGGAGGCTAACGTATGGAATTGGTTCACATGACTCAGAGTAGTGCACTAGCCATTCAATAAAAACAAATCATACAGTTGAGCAAATACTCAAAGTACATAAAATTGTTTTTAAAAATACGATCTTGTGGCTTAGAAAATAAGTTTGTATCTACGAGAAGGGATTTGAATTTTGTGGTTTAGCGGTTTGGGTGGGATTATTGAATATATATATATTCATAAATTTCCTAAAATCCTCTATAATAGGCCAGTTCCATAGCTCATAATAAAGACAAGCCTGTCATATATCCATTGAGACGATCCATATTGGGAACCCAGTCCAAAAAAGGAGAAAGTACTTCTTGATTTAAAAAGAGTAGGGAAGCGCTGAAGTCTCAAAACGTTGTATTGAATTGTAAATCTATCTTCAATTCATATTTTAAAAGTTATATTAAGCGCACTGATTCTTTCATTTCATCATGGTGAAAAGGAAGAGAGCAACATAGAGCAACATAGACCACCCCTCAGATGCAGGATGCTGTGAACTGAAGAATGGCACAGCATCTTCGAGAATAGAAGTATTGTATGCCAAAAACTACAATAAGAAACCATTCCAAATAGACGACTTCAACTTCTACGGTTTTCACAACAGAAGAAGAATCGGCTCAAAGAATGTTCAGGTATGGAGACGTTGGACTACCTATAGCCATGAAGATGCTTATAAGTTTGTTGCTTTGAAAGAAATAGAATAGATTTGAAAAGACGATTAAAAGAGCATGGAAACACGCATGTACATTTTTTCTAAAAAAGAAATCCAACAGTATCACGCAAGAAAGCGCATCATACAAGGGCGACAAAAATGAAAGGACATTGTAAGGGATCACTTCATTAAGCTAGATGCCGTTTCAGTAGAGATGCAGATTGAATCTACCATATGGTGAAATTTGTCTTACCCTACACCAACACAGTATGATCTAAATGTGTCAAGATAGTTGCAAACGAGTATGGGGAAAATGTAACTGATCGGCTGTGAAAACGACTTTCGAAACGCAATTCCACCAATGATAATCATCATAGGAAAGAGGAAACTAGAGCATTACTATAATGGAATACCAGCTGAATCTGCAGTTGAAGTCACTGCTAAAGACTATGAAATCAGAAATATTCATTTAATAGTTTCAACACTTCAAACAAAATTAATGATCCCGTTGATATCCGATGGTGCTAAATGTCACATTATACAACATATAGGTGAAAAAGAAAAAATAGACATTGTGGTATCTTTTACCAAGCAATGCAATTTATGAATTACAAAATATGGATAAGTCATGTTTCACGTGCTTGAGATGAAACTTTTATGATATATTGGAAGAACAACCCTTACAAGAAGTGTAGGAAAAACCATGTTTGTAATCTGAAACAAATATGTAATCAAAGCAATGACCATTAGCAACATTATAGCTGGCTTTCGTGCTACTGATATTCATCCTTCAACAGAGATATTCTACCTGATACAGCATCCGTTCCAAACAAGGTAACTTAAATGGATCTTGAAACCCAACCCAGTACTAGTCGTGACAGTAACATTATTCATATCATGCCATCCCGAAGAACGGCTGCACATAAGGTTGCAAAACGGCAGAAAAATTAACTACAACGTTGGAATGTTGACCAGTTTCTTTTGGGGATGGATTCTGGGAAGAAACTTGTCAAGATAAAATTGGGTAGTGCCACTGATACTAAGGACGTCAAATAATGTGATAGTTCAATGTTTCAAGTTATAAACTAAAGTATCGCTGTTTTAGATATTCAATCTAAAATTATTTCATAACAATTCATGTATTAATTTCATTGCAATTTTATAATTATCATATGATTTTGTGGTAAAACATATTGCCTGATAGTTGGCTTTATCAAAAACCCCTGGGCAAAAAATATATAGGTGGTCCATTAGACAGGTATTATGTCTCGTATTAAAGTAAATCATATCGTTTGATGAATAGTGAACCATATTAAAAACAGTACTGAATCCTGAAATACACAATTAAGCAGGCAAAACTAATTTCAAAGCAAGATTTTTTCTTTATAAGATATTCCACTCTGATGTAGAATTATGTCCGGTATACTCCCTTCCGACTGTAAAAAGCTAGTCCATGTTAAAAAACACCCGGTCCAACAATATAACCTGCCACTATTGTCTACACTCAAAATGAACCTTTTCATAAAACTATTTTGGGGGATGGACGACAGGATCAAACCGAAACTAATACCATCTTAGTCCATATGATTACCTAATGAAATCGGCTGTTGCTTTGAAACTGTATTACATTGATTAACCATATGAAATTGTCCTCAAATGATCCATACTTGGGCCCAAGGCGGTAAATCGTTTTACTTTTATCCTGTCTTGATACTTGTAATTACATTATGTGCATTGCACATGCCCTCCCTCTCTCTATGTATATATATTGCATGAATGATTGATTAAGCACTGATTACACTAATAATTAATGAGCAGTTTTAAAAAAGGGATTATATTTCGCATCTGGCCTTGGCCTATTACTGTCCATTTTTACGTTTTTTGTTTGTTTTTTTTTGTCCCTGGGTAATTTTCTGATTGATTATATGTAGATAGTATTGAAAATGTCAATAAATCCATTCTAATTTTACTTTAGTGACCAGGCAAGCGGTAGTTTAAAATTTATTTATTTGCAACTGGTCAACGTGCAAATTTGCAAATTTTCAATCACAAAGTAAAAATAAATAATTGCATATGGACATCCCTGCCCTAGTAAAAAGAGCAAAATTTAAAGTCAACCATTTTCTATACTTTTTACACATAAGCAATAAGAAAATAACTCACTACCCTGGAATAAAAATATCGTTGCACGGTATCATCAACTTCGCACGGGGTTGAGTTTGAGAAACACTAGCCTTAGGTGCAGGCAAAACATGCGAATAATCCGACCTTTGATTGAAGACGTCGGCTGACATTATCATTGTCAAATCATGGAAATCCAAGAGATACATCTTTCACTCTGCGACTGATTTTATCAAATGCTGACATCAGCACTTTCAAAATGTGATTTAGCACTCACAGTTTATGGCACTAACTAATGCCACTTGCCGTCGATAATGCATTTACTAAATCATAAATTATGGCCCGAATAAGAATTCTCGATAATTCTGAACGTCATCAGGGAAAGCGGAGTTGCGAGTCCCCGATGTCACATCCATTAAGTGTATTACTGACAGCTGGTACTCGGGAGAGTTTAACATGCGCTTGCTTGTAATTCGCTCTCGTGCTTTCTCTTCAAATATGTCAGCCTTTGTGTACCTAAAGAGTAAAACAATATGAAAACTCATTTGTCTCATTGTTTAATGTTATATTCTCTAATGTCTCCACTTAGCAATACCGACTTTCCACTTTCTCTCGAGTTTTTGACTAGATTATCACTTGGAGATACGAGCCAAGTGTCCGGAATTATCAGTTATGCTTCGTCCTTTCAAATCGTTGCATTCCCAACAGGGGAAATATCGCCCCAAGCGGACGGAAGATGAGCTGAGGTGAGTATTAGATACATACGATTTCTTGATCGTGATGTAAGATCTGTGAGTGAAAGCCAACAGGAACCTTTTGAACTAAGATGCAACGATGAATGCAAATACAAATTTGAAAGAGCTGGAAATATTGAATTGTGGCTGTCAGATATGACTAAACAGCTCTATCCAATCTATGAGATCTGAAATGACTAAATTACTCGTGTGCTTTTAAACTTTATGCTTGGTTGAATGAAGTTTTAAGTGCAGTCAAAATATTGGCAAGGAAATGCGCAGAATTGATATATGCATGTGAGGAGACAAGACTGAAACTCACAAATAACCATCCAAATATTGAGAATCTACCCTCAAAGTATCAAGCACGACGCTTACATTTAATGAACCATAGATGCAAAATGTCTATTTTTTGTTTCATTGATAATTGGGGATGGGGACGATTGCATAAAAACTAACCGTGATAAGGAAGAAAGGGTTGAAATGATTTATTTTGGGTTATTTGTTCACTATAATTTTTTACCAGACTGGAAGAAACTCAATTGCACGGTGACTTGACATTATGAAAATTAAACAGACATAATGTGAAAAGCAACATCATCTTCCAACTATACATACCGAAACAAACATATCTGATTTCAGCCGGGACAAATGGTTTTTCATTTATGCTCAACTTGCAAAGGTTTTTATTTTGTTTTTTTTAATGTATAAAAATTTAATTGATTCCAATTGCTAACCATACAGAGCCCAACATTTGATAAACATTTTATTTCATCTACATGTTTCTATATTTTTAGATTATGAGATGATATTGCCCGGAGGCTGGCTTAGAGATTTTGCGATGTGAGACAATTGACAGAGGCAAAAAGTACCCGAAATTGGTGACACTAACTCCGCCCGCTATTCACCGCTGGCTGGGGTGGAGAAGAGATACTATTGCCATATCCTAAGGGCATTACTGTGAAGTGCATGCAAATGGTCACAGCTAGAGTTCGATCTTGGCTCACAGATTTCATTGCCTCTGATGGTTTAGGAATGACAATTTTCAAAATTTAGTCATCTCAATCTCGACGAAATAGTAGATTGTATAAATGAGAGAGAATCAAGGAAAGAACTATTCCAGCTATTTCAAAACAAAAAAAATCCAAACCTGCTTTTAAACATCTATTAAAAAAGAGTAAAAATTGTACAGTTCTCATATTTCTATGCCCCTTTGTTCTCATAGATCTCCAAAAGGTAAGCCTTTAACTGGGTTTTAAGCATAATATAGAAACAGGTCTGGTTAGTCACTCAATGGAAGCAGTTACTTGACCGACGTCTTTTGGGAGCAGTGTTAGGGGTGATCAATCAAAAAATTCAGGGGGAAAAGGTGATCAATGAATAAGTTATTCATCTCACCTATAGTTGGGAATTGATCATAAAAAAGTCCGAATTTAAAAAAAAGATAACTAAACGCTGTCGGACACAAATCAAAAATTCAGAAGATTTTATTTGGGAAGATCAATTTTTCCTGTTCTAGTTGCAACGGGATATTCTTCTATTTCTATCAACCAATTAAGATTTAAAGAATCCTCTTTCCATCAGATAATGTTTTACTAGGGAATTCTCTAGCTCATTATGATTGTAGTTCTTCACAACAGGAGACCAAGTTAGTGCTTAACATAACGAAAGAGCAAAGCCTATCTGACTTTGAAACTAGTCGTAGAATTATGCTGATGGCTCATTGCAGAATTTTTGACTATCTGAAGATTTTATGGTTGAAATTCAGCCCAAGTTGTCGTTTTTTCCTACCGTAACCGCACAAGAACAATCCTCACCAAATAGAGGGGAGTAAATTCATCATCATTGTCTACCCTATCACGTTAAACTAAGTCACTGTATAAAATTTGCATTCCTACCACGGACTGAAATCACGACCAGGTTGACAGTGCCCAGATCTCCTACCGACTGAGCCAATCTGACATGTCTTATGTATCTACGGAAGTATATGTAACAAACGCAAGGGCTTATTCCATTTTAATGAATAAATACATTTATACTGGAAAATATTGTTTCAGTATTCTTCCTATGTATTATATATATACAATATAAAAGTTACACTAATCATCTTCAGAGTTTCACCCTGCAGCAGCCAGGTTTGCTTTTGTTGTTTTTTTTTCTACTTTTGGTAAATAATCGCAATAAATGACTTTTTTTAGACTCACCCGAATATTATTCCTTGCTAAGACTTGCTATATTAGAATAGGTTGTTCAAAATATCAGAAAAGTTTCAGCTAACCGCCACATACTGTATGCATTGCCCAGATTAGAGCAGTTCGAAAATAGGCTTGAATGCGAAACCGGTTCGTTTATATTGGATACATAAAAAAAGGAAACATGATGTGTAAAGTATTGACTTGTACACAATCAGAGAATCACACGATTGAATAAGCAAAACATCAAGGAATTCTATTCAGATATGTCTGTTCTTACAATTTATGTTCTTGGGAGATTTTCAGCTGCTCAACTGACAATGAATAATGTTCATCTTTCTTATTTTCAAGGTAATAAATGCGTTCGTAATCTTCAAAATACGCAGAGGAATAAAGGGATTGTTTAGCTATATCTAGTTTTGTCACCTCCTTTATTTCTGCTTTTTCGCCGTCTTGCCGACTATGCTGCTCTCGGCTAATATCTACATTCTGTGTTTACAAACTTGTCTTCAAATGAAAATCTTCAAAAGTCGAGAAGATTCTAGTAATTTTTCAATTTGTGTATATTTCATGTCAGCTTTGAACCAATTATGAAATTTGTTTGCACAGGAAATGTCGTCTTTGATCATGCGCGAGAAATGACGAGACTTGACGCCTTTAGAACGCAGTTGATTTTATAAGGTGTTCGTTAGGCGTCCAACCTTATGATTATTGGAGCGCGAAAGAGCAGAGATGGCTGCGGGTCTATTTAATCATTGACTAAAAAGGGAAGGATTTGCACAAGTTGAGAGAGGTGGGGTTGAAAAGTCTGAGGAAAGAAGAGAATGGTAAGTAGAGAGCGTCAAATGTCGGGAAGAGAAAGAAAAAAGGGGGACAAAAGATACCGAGAGAATGAAGACTTGGACAGCGGAAGACAATGGTATAAGGTGGAGAGAAAGTACCAGGGATAAGTGGGAGGAACAGATAGAAAATACTCGAAGTTGTGGCGGATAGGGGGGAAGGACAGAAAGTTCAGATATTTGGTCAGTCACTCAATAGAAACTGTCACGCGACCGTTGTCTTTTGGCGGCATGTCGTTTTGGAAAAGGTGGTGATCAATTAACAAATGAAATCCAGTCTTTTATTGGACAGCGACGACAAAACTAAGTCCGGATTTTCAAGGAACAAACAAAAAAAAACGAGCATGGATGCACCTGGACACAAACTAAGGGACCAATTTTGCATTATCTTACAGGGTCAATTGAAACCTCTTAACTAACTAAACTAACTTACTAACCTAACTAAACTACATAAATACATACATAACCAGCTAGACGGACTCGAAAACTGTAGAAACCTGTGTAGACAGTTTCTAAGTTTGTGTAGTGGAGCTATTACCTATAATCATCTACTAGAAAAATAGATTTTATACCTAATTATCAAAAAAAGAATAAGAGGACAAATCTTGGGCATTTTTGGTCCGAAATGCCCATTTAGACCCCAAAAGGTGCTATTTGTGGGACAAAAAAAATACGTTTTTAGCGGGTATCTAGTGGTATACTTGAGCAAATCTTTAAGGCTGTTGCCCATGAAATTAGACCAAAGGCATCTGGAGAGAGACACACAGACATGGACACGTAAAGGAGAGGAGAATCTGTAGCACTTGTGACTACAATGATTCGATAATGTACACTGCTACAGAATCTAAGATATTTGCTAAATTGGATTTTCCAACAAAGTAACAAAAAAATAAAGACGAGGCGGGGAGACAGAAGAAATGGCGTCAGGGTAGTAACTAGGGAAGCGGAGGAATTGAATGAGATAAACAGCATCTTAGATGTGGACGACAAGACAGAAAGGAGATGAAAAACAAGATTGGGTGTCAGGGAAAAGACAAAATAGGAGATGAAGAAAGACACGACTGGCTGCTGCAGGTTCAAAGCCCACACCTACTTTTCTAACTGAATACAATTATTGGAACTGTGGTATTGCATATAGGATAGATATATTCGTAAATATGTAAGACTTGCTCAGTTAGCTTGGTTTTGGTAGATGAGTCCCCTACTGATCACTTGGCCATAATTGCATATATATATATATATATATAAATATATATGTGTGTGTGTGTGTGTGTGTGTGTGTGTGTGTGTGCGTGTATGTATGCTCGGTTTAACAGAGCAGGGCTGACAAACAAGAGTTTTCCACCCTTAATTTGGGGAAGGTTATTCTTGTTATGGGTGGAAAATAAACTCAAATCAAATTTGGAATTGGATTCAGCAGTATAAAAAAAAAGTGAAAAGGAAAGAGGGGTGTGGGATGTTGTTTCAGAGAGCGAGAGAAAAAAGGGGGACCAACCAGGTTGATTGGCAGTGAGAGAGTAGAAATGAGATGGAGAGGCGATGAGATTAGCAAAGATTCGGAGAAGAAAGCGTGAAAATGTAAGTTGAGATGATCCAAGATCTAGAAATAGGTATAGAAGAATAGTCATTTTCCTTTGAGAAATATCCGGTTCTTAAATGTTGAAGTGGAAGATATTCTCATGTAATATCACTATATATAAATATATATATATATATATATATATATATATATATATATATATATATATATATATATATTAGAAACAGAGAGAGAATTCGTTATTATCGAAGATTTTGAGTCATTAACAGCAATAGTGTATACCTGATAAATTAGATTCATTTTCAAGCATGGTCTCCAATGAGGATATATTGTAGCAGAATATTACTACTGTACGAACCCTTCAGCTTTGGTTCAATTGGTTTAGGTTTGAAAGTATTGATTCCAATAAAAAAAAAATAAGTGTCGAGACTCCTAACGATAAAGTACTATTGAGAGCGGTGACCAATGACCCGCAAATAACAATTTCAGCGCTTTCTGGAGATTCCACGACTTCAACAGTGTTTATATTTAGTCATCTCAAAGCAGAAAAGATTAAGTTGAGAAAAAAAAGGTTCCACAGCGATTGAATGGGATGCTCAATGACAATTCCAGACTCCAAAATATCTTTGATTGTTTCAGCTTACAGAGTTTGGATATAAAGTCTAGCAGCTTCCTCCATACTCACTTAACGCTTTAGATTATCATCTTTTTGTGTATTTTTGAACTTCATATCCTTAATAAAGAGGTCCAATGATAGGGAAGCCATATTTCGTTTTGTTTTTGTTTTGGGTTTTTTTGGGGGGGGGGGTTCTTGTTGAATTTGTTACCATTAAACGTCAAGAATTTTATGGAGATGGCACATTCTCATTGGAGAATCGTCGGGAAAAGGTTATTGCTTCAAATGGGTCATATTTTGATTGAATATTTACTGCTTCCGAAAGTTGTGCACATTGTTTTTGCATCTTTTTCAACCCTTAATGGCGATCATTCATGCTTGGAAATCAATTTTATTGGCTAAACTAACACGTTTCTCCCAGGTTAACCGATTGAATATAATGAATGCGTCGGCTGGCAACTCTTATCTTTAACTAATGCCAAACATTCTTTGCCAAAATCTCTTGAGTTATTGACTAACTATTTTCACCCAAATGTCTGTGTCATTTGAATTCATCAATTCTAATTAACTATTTTTATGTTTGCCAAAATCAAAAATGGATTTTTTTCTGTGTTTTCCCACTTTTAAAATAGTTTAACAAAAATAAATGCTTTTAATGATTTGGGGATTGGCAACAATTAAGCTCAGTGTCAAGTCACTTCCTTTATATGATTAATGTTAGAATTATTCGCAAATGAGTGGAAAACTTCTGTAATTAGTACTTTCCAAAAAGGGAAGAAGTTGCCCCATCACTTTTGACCCCTAAAAATAAAGGGGTGCCCTCATTTTTTACCTCTAATGGGAATAAAAATTCCCTCAACTTGATCCCAACTCCCAAAAAGAGTGTGCTCATAAAGGGGAAAGCTAAAAAAACTAAAAACTGGTTATCAGAAAACGAAGCCAGGTAAAAAAAAAAAAAAAAACATTGCATATTATATATATATATATATATATATATATATATACACACACACGTAAATATAAAAATAATGTATAGACTCGCCTTCGCAGTCGATCATCGAATAACTTACGTTAAAATTTAAAAGGCATGGTGAGAATTTCTATTTATGAAATCACTGGAAAAAATCTACATTAGTCTTTTGAAAAAGCATGTTTAGAATGACGAAAATGTCTAAAAAGCCCTCCCCAAAAAAAAATTTTAGAGGGGGGTCTAGTAGACTAACACTTAATTCTCAAGTCTGGACAAAACAGTATGGCCAGTAGTACTGGAACACACACATTACATATATATATATATATATATATATATATATATATATATACACACACACACACAGATAAATACAGGCAAAGTACCCTCCGTCCTCCTAAGTGGGTACGGTAGTTCAATAGATATCAAACGGTAACCAATACAAATATGTCTGTACCCCATCCCCATCCAATCAATGCATATACATTTAAAAACAAAACATCAGCATGGCTCCTCAATATTGACCACACACCACCACCACCATTAAACTATGATTTTAATAGTTAGCTTCTTTTCATTATTTTTAGAGTTGTGTCATGTGTTTCAAATAAATCTAATGATCCGTAATATAAGATAACATCTATACAATATGATAATGTCCTTTATAGAATTATGAAATAAATACATGTAGTATGACATAAGTTATACATTAAAATCATAGCTGAAAGGGGGGGGGTCGATAAACACTGCTTGGGATCCATGTTAATATAACTTTTAGGTTTTATATTCCCGAAACTGTCACATGATTAACAACTGATGATCCCAAGAGATCCCTGAGATAAATTTGCAAATAGTACCATAATATCAAATTATGGGTAAAATATAGAAAGAATATCACATTTACAGGTATTGGGGAGTAATTGAGTGAAAGGACAATTTTTTTCTAGCAAAAAGAGTTTATATTTAGTGTCTAAAGCTGTAAAAAAAACTTTCTGGGCTTATATATATATATATGAGTCTAGAAAGTTTACATGTGTATAAAGAAATGGATATATAATCCGATAGAATATGAATATGTTATATAAAATAATTTGAAATGACCTCCCGTTATTGCGTGGAGATTGAGTCACTCGGCCTAGGCAGCGTGAATAGAATAAAGTCAATTAAATTGTGACTGCTGCAGGACTCGAACAGGCGACCGATAAGGTAGCCGCTTCAACGTAACGTCACTCTTAACCATTCTCCAGCTCTTTATTCTATTGACGATGTTAAAGCCAAGTGGTTCATTCTCCGCATAACAAAGGAAGATCATTTCACATAGCGTTTCAAATGATATAACGCATAATATATGATAAATGTATAATTCAACGTATAGTTGCCCATTTTCGATAACTCTAGTGTAACCATAGTGACGAGTCTGTTCAGCTCAACACCGGGGATTGAATCTCAGACATCTCAATATCCAGTCTATTTTGCAAATGATGAAAGAATCTGCACCCGTTCAACTAATAACATCGTCGCAGTGAAAATAACAATCTTTCCATCTTTTGAAATTCTGTGTATATTTCAGCTTTTTTCCCCTCTCTAATCATACAGGTGACTTCTAACTTCTACATACAACTGCATTGAAGTGTTAATCATTACGTTCATATGTCAATATGTTTCATTCATCTACGCTAAAAAAAAATTGATGAGAAATATTTTCATGCGTTCAAAGCACGAGTGAAAATTAATTTTTTTTTTTTTTTGTTATAACCAATCAAAGAAATAGATCTGGTTAGTTACTCAATAGAAACCGTCGCCTGACCAATGGTTTTGGCATCGTGCAGCGCCGGGGGAGATCAATGAAAAAAGATCTTGAAAAGTCACCAGTGAATGAATTGCTCACTGCCTTTTCTTGGACCGTGATAGTCAAAAAGTACGAATTCAAAAATAAAAAATAAAACACGTGTGGACACTAAGGGACCAATTTAGCGTAAAATTACACCGCAAAATGTTTTTCTAGACATTATAATGAATAAAGTTCTAATTTTCGGCACTTCAGCTTCATTGGAGCTGCTAATACGTGCAATACAGGTATGCATAGCCGTCCAGAATCTCTTGAAAACTGAAAAAACTCATGCTGGCAGTATGAGAATCTTGTTAAAGGATATGTTTTAATCATTGTATCTGAATGGTTCCGGCTAATTTCTTCGTCGTTGTTGTTTGTTCTAAGATTCGACAACATTCCAGGATACAAGAAGCACGCTAGGTAGGTCAGGAAAAATATAATCTTCGACAGTAGGCTTCCGAGATTACAAAAACAAACGCATCGTTTGAACACGTGTGTCGTTGAAAAGTGCCGTTTGAATGATTGCCACTACAACGGAAGTTCACTGTACAAGGATTATAGGAAATCTTTATGAATCAAAAAAATGTTAGATTAAAAGAAAACTGGTCTTCATACGAACTTCAATTTAACAAACGTCATGTACGGCGAACATGCCGAGCACAAAGACAACGATCAAAATCGAAAACGAAGAACGAAATGTAAACCATTACATTTACTTTCGGCAACGTGAAATGTTGCCATTGAGATTAAAATGAAGATGAGCAAATTCAAAGCTCGAATTGAAACCGTTAAAAATGATCATTTCTGTCAGAATTTTTTCGATGATGGATTATCATTATGTATTAGTGTTTTCACAATTATCTTCGTCTAGGTTTCACTTCTCAACGTTTTCGGCCGTTGTAGCCTACGGCCTTATTTGTCAAAGCCTGAGGACGTAATCTCTCCATTCTTTTCTTTAATTCTAGGCAAAAGCAATTGTTTGGTCAGAACAATGATGTCAAATATGTTGACATATGTTGGTGTTCGAGGTTGTTGCCACAGAAGTGTCGTTTCAAAGGGTCTTTTGCACCAACGTTGAATATAGACATTGGAAACACCGAAATCCTTTGCAGCCAGTCTGACAATGAACGGAAAATTATTTTACATGACTATTATGGAAGGCTGTTCAACGAGCCATAAATTCCGGCCAATCCCAAACATTTTTGTCAGTGCAATAGATAAACTACAAAGTATTGAATTCTATCGGTAAAAAGTGATTGGTCAGCTATTCTTACCAATAGATCCGAACTGACTAGTATTACATATCCACGAATTTATTTCTCATTTATACACTTACCAAGTTACACTAGTCAATTTCATAGGCAACAGAATTAGGAGCGATGTGTGATCCTGCAGCAACCTAGCTTGCGTGTGTTTACTGTCGTATGAAAATATGAACAAGATAGGAATGAAAAAAAGAATAAAACCTTATCAGAGATTAATTGGTTTCAGCCCTAAAATTAGTGGCGTCGTAGATATATTGGTATAGTACACGTAAAAAATGACTGGGTTATTTACGTATTGGTGAATATATATATATAAATATATACATATATAAAGAAACGTATACTTCGAAGGAAATTTATTTTTCCTTCGATTTTTTTTCCGTGATTTGGAAACAAGAAGGCAAAAGATTTAGGTTTAAGAAATCTCTCTTGTACGAGAAAAACAACTTTTATTCATGAAAAATCAGATGTTTGTATTTGTTTTCTGTCTCGCTATAGTGACAGCGGTGGTAGACGTGTTGCTGTTTGCTTTAACGTAAACAAATACTAGCTTTGCTTTACCCCTTACTCTCTATTTGCTTTAGCGTGATAGAAACCAACAAACAGACGAAAAAGTGGGTTGGTTTTGATGTAAGATGATGAATAATCAGAGCAGGAAAGTATTTTCAAATGCATTTTCTTTTAAATTTTCATACGCGCTCTGGTGGGAACATCGATAGCAAGCTTATTCTGCCATCGAGCTTCTCTTTTAGGTAAATGCCAAGATTTGAATTTTAAGGCCAATATTCCCTCAGGTTAGATTGGTGCAGCCCAATACTTTAAAATCACATGACCTTATCTAGTCTTATATCTGACGAGGATCAAATGAGTAAAATTCAACCTACATTCAGATGCAAAATATCATCGGCATTTAACTAAAATTTTCTACCTGTATTCTTGAGATAAGGGATCACCAATCAGAAAAGATTTTTTCGGGTAGTTTTCTTTATCTTGGTTAATCTTTTAAACAACGTTTCAGTCGTTGCACGCTAACCGAAAATAGGCAGCGATCGACATTTCGCTCCCAGTTTTCGAATTGGCCTCTT
The DNA here is from genome assembly GCA_963457665.1 of Thysanoteuthis rhombus. Lineage (NCBI taxonomy): Eukaryota > Metazoa > Mollusca > Cephalopoda > Oegopsida > Thysanoteuthidae > Thysanoteuthis > Thysanoteuthis major. The sequence goes on along the minus strand of OY735212.1, from coordinate 6,442,640 downwards.
GCCCGAAAATTACATTACACCCACAAACCGATTAGCAGCATCCACCAAAAGAATACCGTATCGTACAGCAGCTGAAACGTGTTCAAAAGACGAGTTAAGATGGGTAAAACAGTTCAAAAAAATCTATGCATATAATTTTAAAATCTTATAAAGATTCATTGTTTTTCCGACCTTATTTCTGATTCTTTTTAGCAATCCCCTCGTCTACTCTAACGTCAATTGGTTATTTGCGTACACTTTCCAATAATGATAGACACACAAAAGTGCTTACATTTTTCATGTTTCAAAACCACAACACACGATCTGCAGGACCTATAGAATGTAAAGGTGACAGCCAGGCTTATAACTGTCGAAGCTGAGATACAGTCCTAAATTTCTCATACGAAAACTTGGACGGGTCTGGATAGATTCATTCATGCACTCAGATACTGATATGTGTAAAACATTTTTAGACTTGAATTAGTCTGATTAGTCACCCAATAGAAAGGATCTTAAGACCAACGTCTTTTGATTGCATGTCGTGTCGGGGTGATCAATTAAGATATTAGAAAAAAGGTGCGAAAAGTTTTAGAATAAGTGAATTCCACCAGACCCACTAAGAAACCAATTTAGCAATATTTTCATTGCAAATTGAACCCTGTCCACTAAAAAAACAAACATGAGTAAATGCTGTAATTTTTTGTCCACTTGCTCCATTGGTACGGCATATATGCGCGAGACATATGTAGACGGAACAACTTGATAACTGAAGAAACCTATATTCACAGTTTTGATGACAGTTTGGGTTGATGGTTTCTTACTAAGAAATTGGAACCAAATGGATATCGTACAAACTTTGGTACGGGGTAATCACGTCTAGAAATGCTCATATCAAGTGTCTTGACTCTCAAAAGAACTAATGTTATTTCCCTCTACTTGTAGCCTCCGTGTGAAAAAGTACAACTGATAAAACAACTCTCTATAATAAAATAGCAATTTGTTTATCTTTGAGCGAAGTAAATTCTTTCCGGAAACACAAACCTCGGTGGAATACGTTTATAGACTAAAATAACCTTAAGTTGAAACGGAGGACTCCACTGTGAGCCTCGTAATAGGCAGTTCAATGGTCAGACCTACAGCAAAGAAATTTATCTTGTTGAACTAGACCCAAACTCATAAAAACAATAAGAAAATAATTTATTTTGAATTGAATGCATAAATATTTTATCACAGTAAGCCTTTGTCCTCGGTTATTGAATGTTATCGATATAATTGGACAACATGGCGAAACCCGCAAGGAGAACTGAATCAGAAAATTAAATCACGAAAACTCACGCATCATGAGATTTCAAAAATTGAGGTCAACCAAACAATGTCGTCGGTTTATGAACCATTTTTTGCTGGCTTTCTGATATGATATAACGAATGACACGAACATTTTTTTACATTCTATTATTTTTCTGGCATAAAACCTTACAACCGATTAATAGCAAGAAAAGTGTAGAAAAATGGATTTAAAAACCCAAAGGATTGCACTATATTGCATGTATCAAAGTTGTTTCACCAACAAACAAGAACGTGTTGATCTAAATACAGGAAATAAATGTCATCCAGCAAATATTAGAAGAAAAAGAGCAGATCAAAACATGTGACGTTGTTTATACAATTTTGATTGCATTTGGCAATATTTGTTTCTGAATTAAAACAATTTGTTCCCAACGATTAGAAGAAAAATATAAAAATTTCTAAAAGATCTAAAAAGGACACTGAAAAGAGATTTTTTTCTGAATATTGCAAAATTTTCATTTGTATCCAAGAAGTGTGTATTCATTAGGGTTCACTATAAGTTATAGGTCATGACCATATGCTCACAAATTGTGATGATGAAAAATGTGACAGCGTCTTAAAAATACAAACTTTTTCTCGCGTCAATTTTTCCTTTATTTCAAGATAAGATTTCCAAAAAGAATTGTGTGACGTGAGAAAGGAAAATATCTTCCTTAGTTCTCTCTCGAGAAGCTATTCAAGTTTGGTCTGAACTTTTCGGCATCCATGGAACTGTCAACTTTCATCGCACTTGAAAATTGTTACGACAAATATGACAATATTTAAAAACAATAACAGTATGCACATGATTGTGTTCTTGAACGGAAATCATTTTCTAAAATTCATACGTCTCAGTGTCAATCATTCACTAAAAACTAAGCTCTTTTTATCAGGAAAGAGTTAATCATAAACTACTTATTTCCATTTGGACGACTAGCAAACTTTTCACCAAATATCATAAATCAACTTTATAAAAGAATTAGATTAACACAACATATTCGATTTGTTACTGCCAAATCACATTGGATGTATGCATTCTCAAACGACCATCAAAGTTGAGCAACGTCGAGCCCGATCAGTACCTAGATTGGTGACAGTCTGGGAATATCGGGCGCGGTAGGCAACTAAGAATCAGGTAGAGAACCTCCAGCGGTGACTCCCTTAATCTTCATGGGGAACAGACCGTTCTTTACTTCATACTCAAAAATGTAGGTCCAAGCTTTCCCTCCCTAAAAATCACGTACTGAGCTGGTTGCAAGCGACAAGAAATGAATAAATGAACAGTTGATGTTCTATAAAAACAGAATTATCCATTTTTGTTGGTTTATTTTGATCTATTGTTATTCTGATGTAACTTATACTAACCCGTTTTGCCAGTCAAATGTTATTCTGTAATTGAATCGAAATTTATGAGTACGTCTCAGTGTCACCATGCTAATGTTGGCCCACAGAGGAACGTTAGAAAACACCAAAAGATCAGTTTAAGGCACGAACAGTAAATAATCTATCGTCTGTAATTGCAAACGGTTGGTCACATCAATCGCATGAACTGAAAATAGGACATTGTTGATTCAAACAACATGATCTTACAAATCTACATTCATATATCATTAAAATTCTAGTGAATCAGCGATGTTTCGAATTCGTCATCAGATCTTTGAGAAATATTAATATGAATTCTAAATAACAATTAGCAATATCTGTGAGTATGAGAGTATATTATTGGAAAACAGGTACTGCTATGAATAGAGTTACAAATGTACCCATTGATTAAAGGAAAAAATAAACAATAAAGCAAAGTAAGCCGTAGTGAATTTATTAACTATGCCTTGAGTATTGCAAAAATCAACTAGTTATTCAAGGTGTCTTTTGTGCTTCACACGCGCCTTCAAACCATTCATCTTTCATCAGGGAACGTTTAAGAATCCGAGGTCAGGTGTCTTTTGCAACAAGCAATCATTTTGGGCAATACACAATTTGTTATCCAGATGATTGAGATCTGGACTTCCAATCCTCAGACTTCATAGAATCTTGAACGGTGTTACTGGGCTCGTGTTGAGTCATTCTTGCCTTGTGAGCTGGAGTAGAGGCCAGTTGAAATGTCTAATTCTCTCCATGGAGTATGGTCCCATTAAGATGTTTACCTTGACCCCTTGAGAATATCAATGAGGTATAAATGAGCAGTTTTGGCTCCTGAGCATTACGTTACTAATTCGCTCCCCACCACATCATGCCTGAAGATGGATGGTGGCCTGTCCGTATTCTGCAAGTGACCTCGAAAGCTTCCTGTGAACTATGAGCATAGACAAACATTTTGGCTATTGTAACACTCTTCAACCTTGAAAAATCAGTGATAAAGATTTCTCTGTGATCATTGTCTCTGAAACACTGAAACAACAATTTTGATCGCTAGTTTCAGAGATGAAGTTAGCACGTGTTGAGTTCTACGATGGTAGACATGTAGTCCAAGATCACTTTTGATCAGCCGGGACTTTGATCTGGGTGAATGATTCATCCTTCTAGCCAAAACAGCTTTGATGGTATGGAGGTCCTTATTGTCTAAGGACATCTCTGTCGTTGTACGTCTTCGACAGTCTGATAAGGGAAGTCTTTATGGTCGGATACAAACATTCTACTGATCCCAAGTGGTTTGAGCAATTTGAAAATAGAAGGTTCATGACCACCATGATGAAGGCTGATCACTAATTTTGATTTCTCTATCATCCCATAAACACTATATTTACTAAATCATACAACTGAAAAGAACATAGTAAGCAACTTTTTTCTATTGACAAAATACCAATTACATGATATTTGAAAAGAATATATCAAACTCGTAACAGTATTTATGGCAGAACTAAGTAATCTTGATCCCGCGACAATACTATAAGGAACAAGCTTACATCATGATAGTGGTACTATTTGTGAATAACATTTTTATACAAAGTTGCTTTTCTCTGAATATTTAAGAGAGTGCTGACTTTTGGAAGGAGAATGCAATTTTCAAGTATTATTTTTGCTTTCTGCGTGGAAGAAAAATATGATCCCAAACGGAACTCCCAAGCTTCGGAAGATACCAGGCTCTTATGAGTTCATCTTGAACGCATGTTATAGATAACTTTGTTTATCGTCCGAATGGATATCCTCTCCAGGATTCTACATTATCCCTTTCCGCTTCCCCAAATCGTTTTTTTTTTTTTAAGGTAGTTGGAGTCTGTATGATGCGATAAGGTTGATGGAAACGGAAAGGAAAAACTATTCAGATAAGAGAGGTAACTTGCTACTCATTTTGTGAGAGGGGAAGTAGGGGGAAGATTAGAAACGAAATAAGGGCCGCGAAAGGGTAAGTGGAAATCAAAACAAGACGGAATCACGAAGAACTAGAAGGCTTTCAGTGAATGCATACGTCTTCAAAAAAAACTTTTTTCTCGAAAGAAAATCAATGGAAGCTAACAAGTGAAATAATGAATCACCGCTATCCGTATAAGCTGCATTTTACCTCATGAATTAGGCAGTGGTGGTAGTGAAATTGAGTTACCTTGATGAGAATACTTCCAGTAGGGTTTGAACCATTAATTCGTGACCAAAGAAGAGAACAAAACAGGTCTACTAAGGAAGAGACGATCAATGAATAAGCTATTTTTATTGCCTTTTGAATGTGCGATCACTAAGTACATTTTTTAAGCATGAACTCTACTGGACGCAAACAAAGGGGCCAATCTAGCATAAACTTACATCCTAATTTGAGCACCCCAGTAAAAACCTTTGGGGTGATACACACATACACCCTAGAGAGGCGGGATGTCTGAAAAATTTCAAGTTTCCACTATGGGTACTGTATCGAACAAGAGAAAAGAGACGCCAATCCTAGTCTCTCGCACAAAGAGTCTTGATTCCTCCAGCCAAATAGCGTGTAGCTTAAAGTATCCCATTCTCTTGGTTCTTCAAACAAAGACGCTATGATGACAGCGGCAGAGATTTTTTAATTGTAGTAACAGTTAGGAAAATAACACTTGAGGAGAAATATTACTCAACAGCCAGCAGACCGGTCAGTTGGGCTGTGGGAAGCACTGGAGGAAGATTGGGAAGTTAATGCCCAAAAGATTTGGGAAAAGAAACATCGTCCGTCTGAATTTGAACTCATTTTTCCCTCTCAAATGCAACTTCAACGAGCTATCTAATTCACATTAGTTCCCCCCCCCCCGCCTCGAGTTTTGTGTCGCATGCAGATACGTTTTCTACGTGGTTATATAACGAGATAGATAAACACAAATATGATGATAGATACATATAAAGAGAATAAACAAAACTCAGCAATAGTTAATAAACTCATCTGTTGTGGGTAGCGATGATTAGTTCATACATAGCTCCGATGAAATATAGTGACTGTAAGAAAAAAATTCTGCATCTGCTCCAAAATTCGATGTTCTTTGTTAGCACGTGGGCCACGTTTCCACAAATTTTAATTTATGGAGGTGTTCCAAGCCTATTACAGGTCTGCCGACGGCCGGCAAAACCCCCACAGGATAGGTGCATGGAAAGCTCTCGGACATGTACAATGAACATCAGATTAGCAGCGAAAGATATTCATAGTGTATTTAGGAAACGAATTTACTAGTAATGGTTTGCGAGATTGGCAAATTAAATATCACTCACAACAGTGGCTGAAAAATAATGAGGTAGCTGGGGCAACCGAAATCACAATAATGTAATATTGGTAATAGATTACTGTGTTCTGAGTTCGACAACCATTCCTATTTAGGGAGAGCTTTCGAGTGCTTCGAATAAGACTAGGAGAAAAGTCGGTGTGTCTGTCTTTCCGACGGTACGTCTTTTTAAACGGTATCTCTAAAAGTACTGAATGTATTTCAACGAAATTTTATGGAAAGAGGAGCTGATTAAATTTTGGGACGGGGAGGGTGCCAATACGGGAATTTCGTTTTGAGTGAAAAGAATATTTTTCCGTTTTTTGATACATTTATGTATACGCTCATGTCTATCCTCACAATACCTCCGAAAGTTCTCAATGTATTTCAATACAATTATTTGAAGGGTCTGACAGTAGGTTACGGAAGAAGTGATAAAATTTTCGAATACCTAAGGTGGAGGGAAGACTGGTCAAGCTTTTTCGGGGGCATTTACTGGGAAGTGATACCAGCGATCAGGAATTAAACATAGTTTCAAAGATAGTTTAAAGAAGAAAACTGCAATTTATCAGTTACGCACTAAATAATGAACTTTCAACACCTGGCTCTTTTTAAGTATCTATTATAAACTGGGGACTAAGATGTGCGTGTATACACGCACATTGCAACCAGCGCACAAAGGAAAAAAAAGTGTGCCCATACATTTTTCACAGGAAAAATTGAACGACGAAAGATTTGATGGCGCAACAATTTAGACAGGTTGAATGTTGTGATAGAGAGATTTCGGGAAGGTGTATGTCTATCGACTTAAAAGGCTGATGGTGATTCATTGATTCGACTTCAAAAGTGTGCACATACTTCTGTTACAGAAAAAAATGCGTATGCAAGAAGAGAGAGGTAATATGGCTTTTGGCGATGTGATTCTTATGGTGCTTATATCAATGATGTGGTGTTGATTGAAGGTCTAAGAATGAAACGTGATGAAATCGTTGTTTCAGCATCGATAGAAGTAGAAGTAACAGAGATATCATCGTGAATGACCGCAGTTTTGTTTGTTTTTTGTCTTTTTACAAATCATTTCCATTAATCTGTTGGCGAATTAAATTCGAAAATAATATAATATTCTTTCTTATTTCCGGTCTCTGGTAGAAGAGCAGCTACAACAGACAATGACAATATTCAATTATCTTCCACTTCCGCCTTTCTTACATTACTTGCACCGATAAAAATTGATTGTTTATTGTTGTAGCAGGTGACACCATCTAATTCATTCCATTTTTCATGGGAATATTAATCGGGGCTTAGAGTAAAAAGAGGTGCTGGGTGCCTAACGGTTAACAACTCTAGGGATACAATGGGAGAGCTGTGTTGAAAATCCGGCTGAGATTGTTCATTTCACTGCCCTTGGGAAAGACGTAAACCTAATCCACACACACACACTCCTCAGCCAAAGGTAAAGGAAAACAGCAGGAGACCCAGTAAAAGTCTATCTTGAGTGTCGAGTCAGCATCCAGGATCAATGATTGGGTTTCTTTGGAATATTTGGGGAATGAAAACAAAATTATTGCCTTTAGTCGCAGGAAACGCAAAGCAACATTGATTTGCAAGAATTGGTTTATTAGTAATATATATATATATATATATATATATATGGCACCTTAGAATCCTTAAGCTGCACGGAAAATTAAGCTCTACAGTGATATATATATGAATAAGACGGAGACGTAGGCGAGATAAGACGGAGACGTAGGCGAGATAAGACGGAGACGTAGGCGAGATAAGACGGAGACGTAGGCGAGATAAGACGGAGACGTAGGCGAGATAAGACGGAGACGTAGGCGAGATAAGACGGAGACGTAGGCGAGATAAGACGGAGACGTAGGCGAGATAAGACGGAGACGTAGGCGAGATAAGACGGAGACGTAGGCGAGATAAGACGGAGACGTAGGCGAGATAAGACGGAGACGTAGGCGAGATAAGACGGAGACGTAGGCGAGATAAGACGGAGACGTAGGCGAGATAAGACGGAGACGTAGGCGAGATAAGACGGAGACGTAGGCGAGATAAGACGGAGACGTAGGCGAGATAAGACGGAGACGTAGGCGAGATAAGACGGAGACGTAGGCGAGATAAGACGGAGACGTAGGCGAGATAAGACGGAGACGTAGGCGAGATAAGACGGAGACGTAGGCGAGATAAGACGGAGACGTAGGCGAGATAAGACGGAGACGTAGGCGAGATAAGACGGAGACGTAGGCGAGATAAGACGGAGACGTAGGCGAGATAAGACGGAGACGTAGGCGAGATAAGACGGAGACGTAGGCGAGATAAGATTACAAACAAATCAGAGTCCAAAACTAAGGATGATACACATGAATTTCTTGGACCTCCCCAACCTACCCACATATCCATCCATGCATATCAATCTACGAGACAGACATAGAGAGACAGGGATAGAGAGACAGGGATAGTTATGGAGATAGCGAAAGAGATAGATGGATATATAGAGAGATCGATATATGAGAGATAAAGGATTCATCCATGTTTATAAATCTCCTTTCGACACAGACGGAGATTTTCCCAACAAATGCTTCTATCATTTCCAAAATATGCGAAGATTTTAAGTTTTGTTTGTAATAATACAATGATATCTGCACCCGATGACACTTTGTAGTATAAAATTGTTTACCCATTGGGTTTCAGCTTCGTGAATAATATACAAAACATTTGCATCGGAACCCGAGCAGCAAGCTGTGAATGAAGATGAACATTTTTCCTTTTTTAATGAAGAATTATCATTGTTAGTATCAGACTTTTAATTTGTGTCGCTTACACAAGATATTTTTAAATAATCATAATTATTATCTTCAATTACCATCTCCAATTCCACCTGTAATTACCTTGAATTGGTATTGAAGTAGTGCAGGCAGAGCCGCTGATTTTGGTACTTTTCCGATAGTCGTACTAAAATTTTCTTGTTTGTGCCAGGAAAGCACTTAGCACTGCTAAGTGCCGCTCGGTCTTATTTTGCTTCCACTCCTCACCACAAATAAGAAAATGACACTCTTGATAACAGAAAAGTACCAAATTCGTCAGCCCTGAGTACAGGTTGGGAATTAAAGATTATTTTGGTTCTTTTGTTGCTTCTAAGAATGATCTGTTGATATCACCAGTCATTAGTAATGTATGCTTACTGGAAAGTTCCCAACCTTGAGCTCGCAGGAGCCATAGCACCCACCAAAGGTTTTAAGCGTGTCTGGTTCAGTTTCCTCTCCCAATCTTTTTAGTTGTCAATTAAAGCTTGGCCTTGAAACCAAACAATACATGGAAAGAGAGTGGAAGAAAAGTCTGAAGATATTTAAATATGGTTCTGATACTTATGTCGCCGAAGTACATGAACTAATGGTGCCTCCGCAATGATCGGTAGTAACAAAGGATTTGTTGCCTGTAGTAACAAAGATGAATCCTTTCGAAACTTTATATCGTGCCTTTGCATTCTCCACAGAAAGGTTGTGAGTGCTAAGGTGCTTCCATTCACACACGTAATGGAATAAGTAATTGAGATAATAAATATATTGGACCAGCTCTTTGCAACGCCGTCTTTTCAAGGTTTGATTAGAAGATAATGAAAATAAATGATCTGGCCTCATTTTACGTACAGAAATAGAATGGCTCAGTGAAGGCAAGGTTTTTCACTAGATCTGTAAGCCTCTGAAGAGTTTTAGAAATATTCCCCAATCAATCAAGAAATCAAAACAATCAACTATTCAATACTTACTGGTTAGTAGATTTGGGTTTTCTTAGACATCACAGGAAAAAAATTAATTATTTTAACTTCAGGAGATTCAGGTACAAAGATGTAGCTAGAATGTTAAGCTCTATCAATCAATTTAAAGCAAAATTTGTTTTACGAGTTTCTCATCTGATGTTGAAGTCGTTAACACGGTCCTCAATTATGAAGAAAATGATAGGTGACCTGACTTTAACCCTTCCCCACGGCTTCAGAAGCACTCCGACAAAAGATTCAAATGCTTTACTATCATGTAGCCAATGATCACCTCCAAAATCACTAGTTCCAGACCTTCTGTTTTTACTTTAATTTTAATGTCTGTAATGTCACCGTGCCAAGTAAAGGGATTTGATAAAAATGTGACCATTATTTGGCACGGATACACGACAGTCAGAGACATTTGAATTATTCAAGTAAAACAAAAGATCTGGAACAAGAGATTTTGGAAGAGCAGAATGATACTGAGCTGACAGTAGTGAAAGTGCTCTTCGACACAAAAAGGTTAAAGATCCCGGTTTTACAAAGATATTTGAAGCTATACCCTTTTCCCACTAACCGATTATATTTCAGCAGCTACGGCTGAACATATCATCGTCTGAGAATTCTTTATGAGCCTTGATGTGAAAACATTGATACTTTCTGCTGTCAGTGTTATATGTTTGCCATTTATCCTATTTCTGAAGTTCTGAGACCAGATTCTCGGCTATTGAAAACTACCTTTACACAGATTTCCTATTTGATTCAACCATCTTGAATAGACAACAGAAAAAAAAGTTCATAGATTAATTCACTAAACGCTATTGTTGCCATGTAAAGAATGGACCATACGTCTTTTACTAATAGTCCAAAGTTAATATGAATCTTCACTTGTGCATATATTTCTTTACGTAAAATGGCTGATCAAATTCAAGAGACCAAAATTTCAAACTTCCAACAGTAATTAGAAACTGTCAACGTAATCTGTCAACATAGGTTTTTTAGTTTTCGAGCCTGTCAGGCTGTGTGTATCGTCCGTACAGACAAAACCTATGGATCTATAAGGTTGAAAACTTGAACATTTACTTCTTACATCTAGGGAAAACCTTTTCTGTGAAATACACCATCTAAATAGATTATTGCTGTTTGCTCAATTTGAAATCTAAGTTTATACTAAATTGGTGCATAGTTGGTATTAATTGTCCGGCAGCATTCATGCTTTTAAAATTCGGACTTTTCCTAATGATAGGGACCTAAAAGAAGGTGAGAGAAGTGACTAATTTATTGATCACCCTTTATTTCCTGTTGATCACTCCAAATACGGCATACCGCAAAAATTCATCGATCACATGACGGTTTCAATTGAGTGACTAACTAGACCGGGTTTTTCCCCAAAACTCACATATTTCAAACTTCTTATTCCGATCACAATTTCTATCAGATGAAGGAGGTGAATGTGTTTTTGCTTGCATTTTATGCTTTCATTTGTATCACATTAAAAGAAGAAGAATACCTGCTAATCTGATTGGAGCTTTAGGTTTAAACTCAATGGTATTCCGATAGGCCAACAAAGGAAAAGATTCCTTTCTAATACCGAGACTCATTGCTATTCATTCACAGAAAAAGATCCTTCATTTGTATGGAAAATTTAGAATTGATGAAACCAGCGGATGTCACGTGATATAACAATTCTCAATATACTAATTTACCCTTGCCATCAAAAACTAACGCAATTTGAGAATTTTTGCAATTGCATTGTACTTATAAGATATCAGAAACCTCTATGCTGCAAAGAATTGTATTAGTCCAATATTGCCTGAATATCAAGCTGAACTAAAAGTAAAATACTAAACAAATTCAGTGTCCAATACAAAGAAGAGCGAATAGCTGATCGTCACATTGAGGTTTTTGTGGGCATATGTTTTTATACAAATATCGAAAATTGTTCAACAGACGAAATCTATATACGCTAGAAAGGTTGCTAAAAAAATTCAAATAACGTGCTATTCTCCATTGAGCAATAATATTCTATTTACAAGATTGATACACAAAAAAAAAATTCTATTTACAACGTCAAAATATGAAATTCAATTTCTGCCACGTCACCAATGGTGACGTAAAAGTATGACTGAAGACATAAGTTCTATTTAATCACTGTCCCACCGCAACAATATGTGACATAAGTATTGCGTTTTATAATACGTGGATATTTCTTTGCATTATTAGTGGCGGTGTTACACTATATACGCTGTAGAAAAGATGATCGATAACGTTACTCGAATAGTTTAATGGATATAACAAATTAATACTTTATTCAACATACTGCGTGATTAAAAACATTTAGTTCGGTACTTCTGCGTCATTTTAAAGAAATTGAGCAGCGTTGAAATTGCGATCCGAGTGTGATGAGAGAGAGAGACATGATATATTTAGAACAATATTACTTTCTGACCCGAGCTGTGTACAAGTTACCTTTTTTAAACACAATTTTTTTACTTTTTTCATTTACGCAGAAGATTGGACTTGAAAGAAGTTGAGAGTTCCAGACAGCAGTTCAAGCAAGCATTGGCCTCGCAGTGTATTTAAGGTACCAAGTGAGAATTCCATGATACGAATACGACAAGCAATAATTTTAGCAAAAAGCTTGCTTTATTTCTCGATTATGCTATTTTGGCAACGGTTTAAATTGGATATTATCTTCCGCCAATCACTGATAAATTTGGCAGATTCCTCGGCGCAAAACATGGATTTTGTTTCATTTCTCCCAGAAGGAGATGAACTAATGGCGATAAAAAAAAATCACCTATCCCATTTCAGATATTCATAACAAGGCAAAAATATGTTTAGCCCGTTCTGAGTTTTAACCTTTAATAAACCAAAGCTAGAATAATAAGGTCTATAATTGAAACACGATATCCCAGTTATTACTGGATGTGCGTGGCCGTTGGCTCTTTTCACATTTTAAAGTATTTGTTATCAGAAGCCAACAATAAATTGGAGAGCTTGCAATGCGCTAATGAAAATATCTATAAATGTTACGCAAAAATATCAGAACAAATTAGATATTTCTCTGCTAAGCTTACAATTTGAAAGATGCAATACAGTTTTCAGTGCTTCACTATTAGCATTACGAAGGCCAATCACAAGATCCGCGCTAATGGTGTACCGGTTTTACGAGAGGGGTTACCATTGGTATTTTTCCAGACAAAATCAGGGCAAATTTGGTGCTAGGAAAATCTATTTGGTAGCAGAAATGAAGATTTGGCCCAGAAGAAAAATTTACGAAAAAACTATCCTTTGCATACGAATATGATATGATACAACAAATATATAAACGATAGATTTTTTAAATGTGTATTTTAATCCATTTTTAGTGCAAGTTTTGTCTGACAATAGATTTTTACTCGTTTGATTATTTTGGTACTAAAGCTACTTGATTTGGTCCCCAAACCATAGAAATTTGGTTTGGTGGTGTCTGACAACCTTATGCGGCATTTGTGGAAGCTTACGAAGGCACCTGGATTTTAGTTTGAAACCTTAATTCAACGCATTGATCAGTCAGTACAGAAATAAGTGACCGTTTCGGAAGTCAGATATGGACTAAATAAAATCAACATCCTCATACGCAAGTTTGTCTTTCGATATCAACGGCTGACTTCGCATGAAAAAGATGAATTTATAGCTATACGAAGACTATAACTGTCAGAACCGACCCTAAATCTAATGATTTTTTGATACACACAAGACAGCAAAATAGTTAATCTATTCATATAATAAACAGTGAATTATGAATTGCATTATACTATACGAATACTTATTTGAAATAATCTCCTGTCATTACACAGTTAATGTATCACGCAACCTAGACAACAAAATAAAATAAACAAAGAAAATGGGGCTGCTGCAGGGATTGAACCTGCACTTAGAAAAAAAATTAAATAGATCGAGAATCAACGAGATGACAATTTGGGTTGGAAGCAGTTATTTGGGCCTTTGCATTACCGGCGTCTGTTCAGCTCAATGGTAAGGGCATCGCTACGTTGACGTGGATAACCTATCGGTAGCAGGTTCGATTCATGAATCACAATTTTTCTTTGATTGTTGACTTTATTTACGTTGTCTAGGTTGAGTGATACAGTAACTGTGTAATGACAAGGGATTATTTCAAATAAGTCTCTATATAATACAACGCAATTGATAATTCTGTCGAATCACATATACCCATTCTTTAATACATCATGAACAGTGTAATGTTCTATGTTTCTGTCCGTAGCAATGGACTCTCACTTAAAGGATACAATTTCGCAGATTAAAAAAATCTTCGAAATAATGGACTCTTCCATTGAAACATGATCTGAAGTTTCTTCCCGAGGAATTCAAATATATCTTTAATTTTTCTTCTGGGTTTGTTCACCGGCTAGTAATAATATAAGATAAAGGCTTTGTTGATTTTCAAGTGGTTTTACGGAGATTACTTTTTTGCTTGTCTTTGTACTTTGTGACGACACTGTCTATTTGTGTGTAAATAAGTTTGAAAGGTAATAAAATACTGTTATTTCACTGATTTTTTTATATGTAACCAACTTTCTTGCATACTTAATCTAGTTCGCATAGCATCATTAGAAGATCATGAAGGTATTCGGCAAAAACGATGATGTAAGGGGATCTGTGGTTGCTTAGGAGAGAATCATGAAGTACAACATGCAGACAAAAATGCAAGCCTGAGATATAGAACCATTTGAAGAACTCAAATGGCAATAGGCTGGTCATGTTACGAAAACGGCACATAACCGATGGACATCACTACTCACAATGTGGATCCCACAGGTCACTTGCATGACCGTGGCTGACATGATATAAGATGGCGTGACGAACTGGACAAGTTCAGAAAATACTGACACCGCGACGCCTATGATAGTGGGAGTGATGGATCTTGAAGGTCTATGTCCATCGACGGGCACTAGGAGGATTATTATCATTTATTAAAAAATTGCCTAGACAAAGAAAGGACACTTCATTTCCGGTTTTCACTGATGTGCTTGTAGCAAGACTTCAAGATGACAAATGGCTGGAAATGATGAAGCCTGAATTACTAATGGCGTTATCGTGAATGTGATAATAGCAATCAGAATCTAAATATTTTTCTCTGAATCATTTTTTTCCTGTCAGTACTTATTTGCACCAATAATGTATTATAACGTAAATACATAGGTGATAGGTTTGGAAATTTGAACCTCAGGTAAAGGATAATGGTGCAGTGCAATTGTTTTAAGTAACCCCAACTTGATGTACCCATACAAAGAGATATTATTTGCTGTTTCCATCAAGCTGGGGTCGGGCTCAGACTCAAGTGAAGCGTCTCCCCTAGCGGTCAAGTGTACCATCTGAAATCTGGACTAGATAATGGGACGTACTAACTTACACAACAAATGGCGAGTGAAATATATTCCTTGTTCCTGCCCCTGGAAATATTTACTCTCCCCTTTTAAGAATGGCAGTGGGTAGCTCAGGTATCTTATTGTGAAATAGAACTTCTTGACAAACAAGTTATTTAGTTTAATTGCACCGTGAAAATATGTAAATTTCTTTCGCTCCCACTCACGATGTCATATTCTAGCTCTGAAAAACCTATAAAAATCTGTGAGTATACATTTGTAAATTCTATCCCGTCAAAAATGACAAATATGAAAACAAACTGACATTTTCATTCTGTGTGATATGATCACTTGGGATAATGACTCAACGTAGATCCTCAGAGATGATATACAAAATTGGGGCTGGCAAAAATAAGAAGGCTTGATGATTTAGTACAAGTTCAGAAGGAATTGGCACTGTGACGCTGGAAAGTGAAAAACTGGCAGATCTTGCAGACGGCCCACGTCCAACGACAGGCTTTATGATAAAGATAATGATGGATATTCAATATCCGATCAACAGATACTAAAAAAAAAAAAAACACGCAAGTATCCAGTTGCTCGTCTCAACAATTCATTACTACAAACGAAGACCGTACGGAAGGGAACAGACTTTATGGTGCACAGAGCTGCTTGTCATAATTGTCATGCAAATTAATTTTCCGTTCGTCTTACGAAAGTAAGGCTTCGAAGTATTTCGATTACTTCTCTTCAGTTTTGCCATTTTGGATAATTATATATCTAGATTTAGATAGTTTTAAGAGCAGAATTCAGGGGAGTTAATTTGTTTAAACCTTGAAGAAAATTCTATAATCTTTAATATCTTTTTTTTTTAGATTTCTGATCTAAACATCTTCAAACTCAATACCGCAGTGCTTTGTGTGCTGACTAATGTCAGGTGAATAACAACTTCTCACATTGTCCAGTTGTCGGGGAATTGCGATGTATACACACACGAAGACTTCAATTCTCCATTTCACAAGCATAGATACAGAGAACATAATCTCATATTCAACTTCAAAACTGCTGGACATCACGACTAACATGGATCCCCAGATATCATTTAAAACCGTGGCTGGTGGAATATGGGATAGCAAGTCACACTAGACAAGTGCAGAAAGTATTGGTTCTGCGACGCTCATGATAGAGGTTTGGCGAATCCTGGCGAAGGTCTACGTCCAACGACGGACGATAAAGAAAATTGATTACCGAGGAAAGAGGCTCAAATACACACGTTATAATGATTTGATGCATAAAGCCAAATTGGTGCAGTCAAACTCATTGCTTTGACCAAATAGGGTTCCTTTCAAAGTGAATGTTCATGTGTTAATTTCCTGGTTATATAAAAGCATCCATTCTACTTAATCTGCCTCGCGTTACCCTCAGTTTAGTAAAACGTGCGCCCACAGAGGGCGATAAGAAAATCCCATCACGAATCAATCACAGTTATCCATACTCAAAAGCCCAAATTTAATTTCATGATATCCCCTCCCTCACCCACCAAGGAACCTTTCATAATGAAAAACTTATCTTGGAAAGTTACAAACGGGCCTTTCTTGCTAACGTTCATTTATAACTTCTCAATGAACGAGAATATTTTTCTTCATAAGGCTACAAGCCAGTATATTCACTTGAAAATGTCTTATTACTTCCTATTTTACGTCGAAATAGGAAGCAAGAACTTTAATTTCTTCTTGTAAATAACCTATGAACTTCCAAAATATAAACACATATGAAAACAAACTTTCACGTATTAATTAATTTCGCCTGGACGTCAGAATCCACACCAATATATATATATATATATATATATATATATATATATACACGTGTGTATGTGTGTGCGCGCATGCATACGTGTGAACAAAATGGACTTAAATTTTCTGACTGAAATTAACACCCAATATATCCAAAAATCAGCTGCCTATTCGAATGTGATGAAAATTTCTAATACTTATCTATAAAAGGACAAACCTTTCTTAACGTAATTTTCCATTTCCGTTCTCAAAAGTCAGAGGAAAATAGTTTTTATGATTCCTACACCACCTTTTATCAATTTGATTTTTTTTATTCATATTTCCATGCCTCTAACACATTTTACATATATATTTCTTGAGATAATTATGCTTACTTTTTTTAGAAAGCTATCTATGAAGTACTGACATAAGTCCAACTTTGTCATTAAAAAAAAAAAAAAAAAAAACAGGAATATTAAGTATTTTTTCATTGACGAATGTTTAGTTTTGTTCGATCAATTACAATTTAGGCTTTTGATCTCAAGATTATTATCGATCGTTTCGATCGATTCCATATTTTTTTATGTATACTTACATTATTTCTATATTGTGCAGTGACTGAAACAAATATAACGAAGATGACTAACTACAGTGAATTGACGAAAACATTTTCACGGTACATTTTTCATAGATATCCATACATTTTCCATTGTTTTTGTTTTTCGTTTTGTTTTGTTTATGTAAATTCGAGAACGAATTTTTTTTTTTTTTTATTACGTCGAAAACTTTTCAAAATTCTCCCTGCATACTCATATAGTTTTTCTGTGTGACTAGTATTCTTAAAGATAATATCACAAGTTGGTTTGCATGCAGTCCGAGATTAAAACCGACGCAACGGATTCAATATTCTCACGGATTAACACTCAATAGAGTGACACGAACAACAATTCCTGTCCGTTATACTTAGTGATCCCTCAATGTCAAATACTTTTCTTGATAACCTATGTTAGTAAGCCCTGAGTTTTAAAAAAAAATGTTTAGTATAAAATATTTATCCAGACAATACATTATAATACCCAATAAAAAATAAAAGTACACGTAGTATGACATACGCTATATATTAAAATTATAGCTTGGGGAGATGGTTATATGGTAAACTACCGATGATCCCAACATGATTTTTCACAGTATCATATCAAATTCTATGTAAAATAATAGCAAAAATGAAGAAAATTACGTAAATTACATATAGATATGGGGGATTAATTGACAAAAATGACATTTCTGGGAATAGGTTTTTCATACATTCATTGTTTGAAATATATATCACGTATTATCTACATTTTATTGTGCACACGTCTGCCATACGAAAAATGCGTTCCTATAGTCGTATAAGCATACGTTGGCTCAAATGAATATAAAATAGCCCAGGAAAACTTAAAAAGTTAGATCTGTGAGAATCTGCGCAGAATTTAAAATTTAATGTGCATAAATGCAAAGTAATGTAGTTTTGTACAAGAAATAAGAGTTGTAAATACTCATTGTGAAACCAACCACTACAAGAAATATCAAAGAGAAAGACTTTGGTATAAAATCTAATGAAAACTAATTTTGAAAAACATCACTTCAGGCGTAGCAAAAGCTCACCAAAATTGGTTGGCTTGGAAAAATATTGTAGAAAGAGATCCACATTTTATGCTAAGAATTCATAAACAATACAAACACATTTGAAGTATTGTGTACAGGTTTAGGTACCACGTGCTAGATATGGTAATTAAATTTTGAAAATAGAGACAGCACAGAAAATTTAACAATGTTGAGTGCCATCAGAGTTTTTAGTTATAAGAATGGACTACAAAAAGTAAGGCATGACTATGTTGTTTGAGAGGCAGACAAGAGAAGATTCAAGTCAGTTAGGACGTGAAATTTACTAGCTAGGTCTATTATTAAATCGAAATGATTCTTTCTCCGAAGAATTTCGAAATACTGGAATATTCTCCCATCTTATGTAAAAAAAATTGTAAAAGTATTAAGTTCGCCGAGTCGATTCTCCGTAACGTTAACCGCTCGGCTTCACTGCACCTCCTTAATATCTAAACAATAGGTTATATTAATAAACTCCATTGTACAGCTTTCCTTATGAACGCAAATGGATGTCTAATGTCGGTTATCTCATGAGCAAAATTTCGTATTTATGTAAGTGACCATGAACCATTCATTCTTCAGGTCTAAGGAATTCCTCGACTTTAAACAGTAAAAAGTGTTTTAGCCAAAGATAATATTTTCTATAGAGATAGCCGATTCAGAACGGCCTTTTGTCATAATTCTATCTCTTCCAGAAATATGAAGCCAAGTACACGAATGGAATTTGATAGTGTTTGTGCGTCTGTAAACTTACATTTCCCTCGACGTATAATACGGAAAGAATTTATGGAAATTTCTAAACAGTGTTTTGAAAACTCAATCTAGATATGGCCCAGGCATAATTATCATTACCATCTATTACATCACCCGTCCGCATTTTTACTGTCCACTAAAGAAACTCTCCATTGACCATTGTCTTTGGTGACTCTTCCCCGTTTCTTGCCCCGAGTCCCACCGGTGAGAATTTCGATTTACAAATACAAATCCTACAGCCATCAAGTAACTTCCAGTCATTTGCTCACTGAGACAACGCACCCTGTCCCAGACTTGTACGCAATTCTTTAGAGACTTCTTTCTTGAATGCGGTTGTGAATTCTCAATGATTTCTTGCGTGGTAATGGATTCTAACCTTTGCAAAGGTCATGCAGGTCATCATTTCGTATTTTAGAGACCATTCACTTTGTATTTTGGGACAACGGTTTTGATTTGAGAAGACGGAGAAAATAGAGAATCCTCGATCTCAAGGTGGTCAAGATTTCCATGAATTCCACCGAGATCTTTGCAAATGGAACCGTCCAATTCCCAGTCGATATCATTTTGTTTCCTTCTTGCAGTCTTAGATTCCACACAAACTTGAACAAAATAGAAAGCAATGATTTACTTCTTACTTCCTTGTTTGCGTTCGCTTATTCAATAAGTCAGAGGAAAGGTCATCTTTATTCACCCTTTACAGAACGACAGACAGTATGTCATATAAGAGACAAGAAGCCAATCTAAAGACCTATTTGTATGTCAGAATTTTATATTCTAAAACGTATTGTCATGTTTATGTAGACTAGACAATATATGCGGACAAGGATATTTTTCGAACTTGAACCGGGTGTCATTCATCGTGCCAAAAGGATATTAAACTGATGTAATGAAATACCCTAGTGTGGATATACATAACTTTCTTCTAAATTAGCATGATTATATATATATATATATATATATATATATATATATATATATATATATATATATATGTGTGTGTATATATATAAGAAAATGTCACCAGAAGTGTCAACAAGCTGGCCCTAACGATAGAACTAGACGGCTGAAAATCTGAGTATTTACTCTTATATCTAACGAAAATGTTACTTTTTATAGGTTTTCCTCTTAATGTGTTTTTGTGGAGGTTTTATTTACACAGTCAATCTTAAATTTGACCCTCATTTTGTGCCCTGTGGCATTCAAGCTCCTGTTTTTACTGTTTCAGTGATCACTGTCAAACGAAAGGTGAGGGAAGTAACTTCATCGATCATCCCTTTTTTAGATTTTCAAATGATCATCAACTTGGCATACTGGAGAAAATTTGTAAATAGAAATTCTCCCCACAGGGAACTGGGGCAAGAGATGGAGGAAGAGTTACCAAGGACGATGGTTAGTGGTAAAAATGCTTAAGGGTGATGTAATAAATGGTAATGACAGTTTCTCTCCAGTGACTAACCAGACCAGTTTTATTCTTATGATTTTCTAATAGGCTTGTCCATCAAATTTCCAACGTTTTTATTTCCATGCATAAGGATGGTTGAGCTCGTACTCAACAGTTGAACAATCGTGGTGAAGGGTTCTTTTTTGAATGTACCTGTCCATTAGTGTGTGTTCTAGTGCTCGTGATCATACCGTTTTATCTACGGACTTGAAAATTGACATCAGTTCTCCGTTACACCCCTCTAAACATCTGAATTCTGGAGAAACTTTTTTTTTCTGAATTCTATTTTAATGCTTTCCCGTAGAAAACGTCTGTGGTGTCGAACATTCTGACCATATTGTTCAATTGAGTTTTTGTACATGACTTCAAATTTTGATGCTACAGTTGTTCAATTATTGACTGTAATGGCGAGTCATTCTATTGTTCTCCTATCCAGACTGTGTTTATCAGTTTTTGTCCCAAGAATTCTTAATATTCCTCTTTATATATGTTGGTTATTTACGTAACAGACAATTCAGTCATAAATCGTTCACTTGTCTATTCTCCTCCGTAAGCTTGATTCTTACTTTCCCATTAGAAATTATTTTCTATTTGGGTTTATACACATTTGGATGATTTCTTAAACAAGACAAGAATCTTATATATAAGATTCTGGTCTTGTTTTTTCGAGGTGATTCATTTGAAACACATTGATAAGTTTTAGAGATATTTCAGAAACTGTCAGCAAAATATACCTAGACTGTCAACATAGGTTTCTTCAATTTTTAAGTTGGTCTGTCTGTCAGGCTGGCTATGTATGTGCCACACAAATGGAGCTAAAGGGCTGAAAATTCACGCATCTACTACTCATTATGTCAAGAAAAATAGTTTTCTTCTATTTTTTTTTCAACCTGCGCCGAGGTTTTGAGGGGGTTCAATTTGCAATCTAACTTTCCCGCTGAATCGACCCCTTAGCTTGCTTTTTGAAGATCCACTTTTTTCAGTGATCACTTTTGATCAACAAAAGGCGATAGAAGTAACATATCCATTGATCACCCTTCTGTCCAAATTTTTGAATTGATGCTGCCAAAAGACGTTGGTCATGTGAGGGTTTCTATTGACGAACTAAGCAGAGCTGTCGTTTTCATTTTGTCAATATTTGCTTCACAAAATTTTTTTTTTTTTGAGAACGGGATCTAATTTTGTTCGCGCAAAACAGAAAATATGTATTGATTACACTTTCTTGACAAAACACGTAATAAAATTGGTAGTGATGAAAAGCATTGGTAAAAATAGCAGTGCAAGTTATAAAATAGTTGTAACAGTATAGATAGTAGTCATAAAATTATAAATACGGGCGGTAGTAATGATAGTATCGATAAAAGTATTAATATAGTTGAACTGAACGAAGAAAGCTGGCCTTCACAAGTTCAGCATAAAGTTCATGTATAACCACGGCGATCAAAATCGAAAAGGCAAAGATGGACAAAATAGACCACTACATCCACCGAGTGCAATGAGTCTATTACACACTCAAAGAAGAAATCACGCAAACATTCACTATAGAGTGGTAAACCTTCGGTAGAGCAAACTCGAACTTCAAGAATAAGAAAATCCGATAACCAAGAGACTGGTCTGTTAGCTGAGAACTCCTGCACAGCATCACATGGAAAAACCACGTGACAGCACAATATATTAGAGGAAAACACGAGTCTGAGACGTCATAGAAACCATTCGGAAACTCAAATGGCAATGGGCTGGACAACATGGATCTCACGGATCAAATGCAGAACCGAGGCCGGTAGAATAATCCTGGGGAAGGTTTATGTCAAACAACATTGGATAAATGACTGATGATGATGATGATTAGTAACAGCATTACATATGCAAAAGACATCATAACCGTATGTATGCCTTGTAGGTGAGCAAGAGAAAAATTGTTGGGCAGTGATCACTAAAAAAATGAGTTTTCCAGAACATCAAAAAGATGAGAGGACAGGGGATGCAAAAACACTGATGGATGCTTAGAAACTACACACTGATGAGGGGCCGCACGAACGACACACTCTGATGGGGGGCCGCACGAACGACACACTCTGATGGGGGGCCGCACGAACGACACACTCTGATGGGGGGCCGCACGAACGACACACTCTGATGGGGGGCCGCACGAACGACACACTCTGATGGGGGGCCGCACGAACGACACACTCTGATGGGGGGCCGCACGAACGACACACTCTGATGGGGGGCCGCACGAACGACACACTCTGATGGGGGGCCGCACGAACGACACACTCTGATGGGGGGCCGCACGAACGACACACTCTGATGGGGGGCCGCACGAACGACACACTCTGATGGGGGGCCGCACGAACGACACACTCTGATGGGGGGCCGCACGAACGACACACTCTGATGGGGGGCCGCACGAACGACACACACTGAGGGGGGGCCGCAGAAACGACACACACTGAGGGGGGGCCGCAGAAACGACACACACTGAGGGGGGTGCAGAAACGACACACAGGGGGGTGCAGAAACGACACACAGAGAGAGTGTTACAGGAAGAGGAAAAACAGCTACTAAGAAAAATAGCTGAGTTAATGCTCTAAGATTGGAAGTGGATTGAATTCAGGGTTTTTATTCATATATAGACACGTTCATACGTGAAAGTAAGAAAAGATATGCATCCCCTGCGTGTCCGCATCAATGCCACTTGTCTCAGTGAACAAAAATAACGGATAAGGTATTTACACATGCAGCAGTGTTTTCTTTTGTCATAATATGATCAAAAGTTTGATGCTCAAAATATTTATTCATATTCTCATCTTTCAGCCACTATATGTTCTAATAGAATCAACTTATTTTATTACTGGACATTTCATATCGACTTAGAAGTTTCAAACGAGGATCTACCAAAAGAAACTCTGGTTCCCCCTCTGCCTCGGGGATCCGTTGCAATGCACCGGCTGAACTCATTCACAGACGCCCTGGGTAATAATTCTTGATTGCTTTCAAAGAAACGGATTCGATCTTTACAAGAACGTTTTAATCATCAATTTTGGTGACTGACTCTGAAACTATAAGTCTACCAATTCCATCGAAAGATGATGACGTATTTGAGTAATTTTGCAAATGCACTATACTTTGAAAAGGCTATGTTGATCTGCTTTTTTATTGTCTATGTACAACCAGATGAGCCTTGATTTCAAATCATCTTCAACATAAAAAGTAAGAAAAAATGACTTTAATTAGAATCTGAGAGTTATTTCCATTGACAACTGTTACGGACAGGAAATATTGCCAATCCCATGGCGAATTATATACATGGATTTAGTCATTATCTCTAGCAATTTATAAGCAAGAAACGAAAGTAGACGCTGACTTCGCTATTATAGTTGCCTCTGGTGAAGTAACAATCCCACGTTAGACACTGCACAAATTCTCGAGAGAGGAAAAGAAGTTATACTGACGGAAAATCAGATATATTTTACAAGGAAAACCTGTAATCGTAGACGTGTGAATGTATCCACATAAATGAGGATATGTATGTATGTGCGTATGACTGAGTCTACCAGAAAAGATCTCAGTCCTGGGATGGATTGGTCCAGACACTTGATCATGTCAGTGAGTGGTTGGATGGATCATGGAGAGCGAGTTTTCAGTGAACCTTAGTCTTGCCTAGCTCGGTAGGGTCTAGGCGACCAGCTCAGAGAGAAACTAGATAGCATAAAGGCAAATAAAGGGATTTATCTATTGGAGGTCATAATTCTTTATACGTGGGAACTGAATCTGAACAGTGTCACATGATGCTGTGGAGCCAATCAGCACGTGGCTGTATTGGCTAATGAGTTTTCAAATTTCTAGTCATGAATTCTCTTGGGAAAATTTGTTCAGCGGAACAAGCTTTTTAAAGCAGTGAGTGCACGTGTGGTATTATGCGCGCACAGAAGTTAAATTGACGATGAGAAAGGGAGAGGTGAAACAGAAGATAAACCGAGTAAATAGAATTAAGAAGTTCGCTCAATCGTCTTCACGACTAAGAAAGTACGCAACAGTTAATGATCGTTCGATTGACTTTATTTGCAATTGCATGTAAGCATTTTATTTTTTTTTAAAACATTTGTTGAATGGCTATGTAGCGAAAACAAAAAAAAAGCAGTTAAACATGTTTTTCGTCTTTCTTCCTCCCACATTCATACTTTCAATTCCAACTAAAACTATTTGGGTTTTATTTGCTGCATCGTTTTTAGGCTCTTGTTCCTGTTATTCCGTTCTCAGTGACCTGTTTGAAACACAACGGACTTTTATTCGAGGCTGTACATGCAAAACAGCTTACCACATGTCTTATTTGAGCACATGACAACTCCCAAAATGCTACACCAAATAGTTTATCTTGTGTAGGTATATACGTACGAGTGCAACATACACATAACATGTCTCAATAATTGCTCAGGGCATTTCAGCATATAATCAAGGAAGAGGAGACATTCTGGAACTTGTTTATTAAATTCGGATTCCTGCAGTTTTTCCAAACTGTTTTTATTAGTTTCGAGTTTGAAGCGGCCATTAGCACATGAAATTATTCAAAACTAAAAAATGAATTCTGCGTGGGCGTCGGTCACATGACATTGACGAACCAACTGAATACGAGAATTGGCAAAGATGGGGTATGCGAGCGTGTGCCAATCAGAGGTTTCGGGTTTGTCTGATTGACTGTATCTACATTGACAGAAGAAAAAATTTAAAATGGCTACTAAACTTCCTGAGGTGGTGGTTAAGGCGAAAGAACTAGGAGTCAACATTTAACTAACAATAATATTGCACAAGTTGGACAGAACATCCGACAACGGCCAGGGGGAACACAATCAAAATGCTGTGAATAAATGAACACGTCGGTGAGGAAATAGTCTGACCATATACATGATTAATGAGCCCCGTCTGACAAGATTCACGTTTTTAATTTCAGTTTTTTTCATAAATTTGCACAGTGAATAAGGGTGTATTGAAAGGAATATTTTCATTTTTAAGTGATTTATTTGTACATAAAGATCTGCAATAATCCAAACATTTTTAATCGTCTTGATTTAAGCAGACCCGTGTTATTAAAATTATGATATTTCATGTGTTACACATCTGCGGAGAGTTACGGTCTCTTTACGCGCTTCCATTTGAACACAACTCTGGAAACATCTTTCCTTATTTATTTTGTCACATCTATGGCTGCACTTTTTCGGAAAAAGTCTCCAGATGCGATCATCAACACTGACATACCGAAATACGAGTTATGTCCTTTGATCGATGTTGCCAATTTAGATGTTTTTCATCTAAATCTAGGTGTTTCATCCAGATATCAGACATTGCTATTTAGATGATTTTCAATAAAAAAAAATGTTTTTCATTCAACTTTGCGATAAAATGTTATATTTTGAATGAATCAAATGATATTGCAATAGAATGAATGTTGAATAGAGTCACATTCATTTATTGATGTGTAATATTTTTGCTAGAATCTCGATATATATCTGGAGAATATAAATGTTTCGAGGTGATTTTTTTTTCGCAGCACATGTACAACTAGACACCAACATGCAATTATTTTACAATGGCCTCTGGCTGATTCTCGGTTGTGATTCCAAATCATAATGCAGGTAACGCCATAGATTATAATCTGCTGAATCCATATATCAGTGAATAGAAGTAAAGCAGGTATGGTTAGTCACTCAATAGAAACCACCATGTGATCAAAGTCTTCTGCAGCATTCTGTGTTGAGGGGTGACGAATTGAAAAAAAATGATAAAAAGAGGTGATCAATGAATAAGTTACTTTCTTGCCTTTTTTCTTAGGCATTGATCACTAACAAAGTCTGAAATGCTTTCATTGAAGATTTCATTGAAAATCGAATCCCCTCCACCCTCTTAAAATCCATCAAGAAGAGGGGCAGCAAAAATCGAAAATGCGTTTGTTTTTTTTGGGGGGGGGGTCCAAAATGTAAGGAGCAAATTTTCAGCTAACCCCATTGGCGCGAGTTTTACGTGCGATACATACATTGCTTGTCAGACCCGCTTAGAAACTAAAGAAACCAATGTTGACAGTTTCGGTTGACAGTTTTCAAAAAATGTATTTACTTATATGTATACCTTTAGAATATCAATATCTTTTGCATGTTCCTACTATGAAGATAGCAATGAGATATTGCCACAATGGACAGAGCATTACAAATCAGAGAATCTGTATTTTGCTATGAAGGGTTTATTATCGTATCAGATTCACCGTGATAACGGGTTTCCTTCGCTTGTAGCGCATCAGAATCGGGTTTACAGTTGCTCCTCCGGCATCTCCAGACTTGAGCTCGTGAATATCTCTAGTCCATTTTCACTAGATCTCATCACGGACAGGTGATTAAATATGATTATCTGATAACCTATGACAGGGCCTCGAAAGGATTGGAGGAGGGGGCTGCAGTCAGTGCATTGCACCGGGGCCCAGAGATCCAGGTGGAAGCGAGAGTTTCATGGGTAGAGATGTGCATGGAATCTCCTAAGACGATACGGCATGTTCATTAACAAAACAGACCGGCTCTATCATTTATCGGTTAGCTAAAGGGATTACAGCAGATGAAAACAGGATCGCTAAAGGACATGGGCGTTTGTGCAGTGAGGTTGGGTGAAAGCAAATTGACGCCACGATATAAAATTCCTGTCAGAGGCCTTTATTTAAAGTCCCAACCTTCATAAAACGTGAAGATCTTAATAGTTTATTTTTGTTCACTATTAAGCACTGATAGTTTTAAAATATCCTAATATATGTAGGATACTACAATCTACTCAGTTATCAAACAGTGATTTTCTTGGTTCTCTAAAAATGGATTCTTCCATTTGAAGGTAATTTTTCTAACTGAAATATTTTACCCACCATTTAAAACTCATACTTATCCGTGAATTTCAAGAAGATTCAACTAGTCATCAGGAAATAATTCACAGTATGCAGACTTTACTAGAATGTGTAACAGAAAAGGTTTCTACGGTTTTAGTGAAACCTTGTATTCAAAGTTCTTTCAAAATTCTATCAGTTATACAAGAGGAAGAAATTGTTCAAAACCTGTAACGTTGTTTACAAAATTTTTTGCAACATCTGGCAATATTTGTTTCTTTGATAAAACTTTCCAGTTGATGAAAGAAAGTATGTTAAGTTATTTAGAGATTTAAACATTGACGGAAAATAGACATTGACTGGTTTTCTAGAGACCTGTTACTTTTTCGTTTGTATCCTAGAAGTTTACTACTATTTGTGTTCCCAACAAGTTAAAGGTCATAACTACGCTTACAATACGAGATACCAAAAATGTTTTACTTTCTTGAATTACGACCACTTTCCCTTATGTTCCTTTTTTTACTTCTTGAATAGATTTTTTTAAAGAATCGTATGACGCGACGTGAAAAGACTTTCACTCATTCTCTATCCTTTCTTTCTCATGAATGCTTTGAGCCTATTCAAATCTGGTTTGAATTGTTGACATCCATAGATCTCTCACGGGTTGGCAAATTTTTTTTCATTATCATTGAGGGTTACCTAGATTCACTTGGGTGGATAAATGCTACCTTCAAAGCAAAGGACTGAATTTAGACCTTTACATCTTATCAATTTATCTAGCAATGAATTGTTGGCATGGCTCTAAAAACAATGGAAATATCTTGAATGTTAATTGTTGTATCTGATCAAATTTGACTATTGAACAACCATAGCCATCAAAAGTGATGAAGGGTTCAATCCTCTTCCTATGTACGCCCGTGTTGTGCTTCAGCGCACCTGGTCATACCACACTGTCTACAGCCTTGGAAATTTTAATTACTTCTCTAGACCCATTCTAAAGAGATTTAACCTTTTGTGGCTCTATTTTGACGGGTTTATCAATAACAACCTGATTCTGAAGACTAGATGCTTTTAGATGTTTTACAGTGGAAAATGCCAGGATGTCATTAACAGAATTCATTCTGACCATATCGTTCGATGATATTGTTTTACATGATTTCAAATGTTGAAATTACGGTTATTGACTGGGAATGCAAGCATT
Source organism: Thysanoteuthis rhombus (assembly GCA_963457665.1). Classification (NCBI taxonomy): domain Eukaryota; kingdom Metazoa; phylum Mollusca; class Cephalopoda; order Oegopsida; family Thysanoteuthidae; genus Thysanoteuthis; species Thysanoteuthis major. The sequence continues at coordinate 6,413,878 of OY735212.1, read as the reverse complement.
TTATTTGTATTCATAAATATTTGCAATGTTTTGTTTTTTTTCTGGGCCTCATTTTCTGATAACTCTTTTTTTAGAATTGATTTCTAGCCTTCCAGATTCTGAGCACACTATTTTGGGGAGTTGGGATAAAGTGTGGAGAAATATACTCTTTTTGTGTAATGAATATCAATTATTCGCAAAGGAGGGGAAACTACTCGGTAAATATTTTTTATAGAGATGAAAAAGGCACCTCATTTTTTTTTACCTCTAAAAAGGTAAAAAACTGAGGTTCCTTTTTCATCTTTATAAAAATAATATTTACCGAGTAGTTTCCCCTCCTTTGCAAATAATTATGATATTCATAATGCAAAAAGAGTGACTTGACACTGAGCCTAATGGTCGCAAATCCCCAAATAGTTAAAGGCATTTATTTTTAGTTGAACAAATATTGAAGCTACCGTTGCTCAATCATAGACAGTGATAGAGGGTAAGGTTTAAATGGTCCTTGTATTTTGTTTATATTTGTTTTAGGGGGATGGGGACTTAAAATCTAATTTGATTAACGTCTTTTGGCCGCATGCCGTGTTATGGGTGATCAATTGATAAATTGAAAAGGGGATGATCAATAGACAAGTTACTACTCTCGCCGTTTGTTAGGGCATTAAAAAGTTAATTTTCAAGAAAATTAATGAACAAGCAAAAAACACTGGACGAACTGAGAAACTAATACAGCATGAAATTCTATTTTTAAAAAACATAAGTAAATGCTTGGATTTTCATCCCTGTAGCTCCATTTATGTGGACCATACTTACGACACATAGCAAGCCTAGAAGAATCATTTGAAAACTGAAGAAACCTATTTTGATGCAAACAGTGTTTGTTGACAGTATCTAATAAGTATTTCTCTCTCCCCCTAGAGTCTCCCCCTGCAAGAGGAACAGCAGTATTCTGTAATTTTATAATTACTGATCCCTTAACCCAGGTGGAGTACCACGGAGGATTTCATTATGGTTGTGTTAGGAGAGTGCCTGACAGAGCTGATCCCTCTTTCGATTAATTTTAATTCAGATTTTCCCTTTCTCCTCGACTGGTTGCCAACCAAGGTTGACAAGCCAAGTCTTATCTACTATTCACCCATAGCTGGCGGGAAAAAGATATGAATTCATGCTATTCCTAAGGAGATGGTGAGAATTGAACGCACACATTCCCAACCAGAGTTTGAACACTTATTTATAAAAGAAAAAAAAAATTGACGTTGGTTCAAATGAAAATAATGCATTTATAAATATTTTGTCTCTCTATATATATATATATCACAAGTTAACAGGAGCTGGTGTTTGTGGGAATACTTTCTTTACTAGCTTTCCCAGATAATATATACAAAGTCAAATTTTATTTTCCTGTAGAATTCAGATTTGACTTTTTCTTCGACTGATTGCTAATCAAAGCCGATAAACCCAGTCTGCTTTACTATTTACTTATAGCTGGTATGGAGGGGGGATTAATCCATGCCTTTCCCAAGGGCTTAGTGAGAATTGAACGCAAACTTTCTCAGCCCGAATTCAAACACTGGCTCGCCTAATCCATTCCCCATCCTGTGTTCATCCACTCGTGCGGTTCGCACCTCACTTTTGCGACAGACTGTCGTAAATCCAGTCGATACAATCTGCACTTGATGTTTTCCCGTTTGGAAATGATTATAGGGGCACGGCTCAATAGCGATCGGATCTCTTCCGCTCGGAATCAAGAGACAAGCAATAAAAGCTGGGAATCCAATCGACCTCATCTTGCGTAAATGTCTTGCTCACTAAATAAACCGATGTGAAATGTTACTGCACGCAAATGACAGGGGAATGACCAAGAGTGTGCGTATTAGAGAGGCTTTATCCTATTAAATTTATTGGTCTCTTATTGCTCTAGCTAGAGTCTACGAACGACAAAGCACCAATCAGCTTTCGACGGTCATGTGATTCCAACGATTCTTAGTTATTGAAAAGAAAATCGCTTAAATAATTGATTTGCATATCTTGTTAGTCATTCAATAGGAACTGTCACGTGACAACATTTTGGCAACATGCAATGCTGTGTGGGAAAAAAAGATAATTGGGAAAGGGGTAATCTATTAATAAGTTACCTTTGTCTTTCGCTGCACTGATATCACAAAAAGTTTGTTTAAAAAAAATAAAACAAGCGCGAGTGCTGCTGGACACAAATTAAAGGGTCAGTTCGATAGTAATTCTTTTTTTGTCTGACTTCAGATTTTTGACGCTATCGTTTAATCATAGACAAGTGATGGGCAAGTTAGATATAAAATGGTCCCGGGGTTTTGTTTTTACTTGGCGAGGTGGGCTAAAATCAGTAACGTGAATAATGTCTTTTAGCATTTTCCATCGGCTTGTTCAACTTTCACGTCGTGCGCGCTTCACTATTTGTTAGATGAATCATTAATATACATTCTATAGTATTTTGTTTATATAAAGATAAATTAAACAATCTGACCAAAAGTAGCGATATATTTTATATATATATATATATATATATATATATATATATATATATATATAGCAGCAACCATTTTAGATGCACTGCTAGCCTTTCTCACCCCCTGCAAAGGCGTGTCCAACCGTTATGCCGACTCATGTGACGTCGAAAACTTTTTACTTATACGTCTCGGACGATATCTTTCATCCAAAGACTATTTAGATGGATAATAGAATGAAACTTCTCAAAAAATTAAAATTTTTAACCACATTTGAAGATAGGTGATAAAATAAAATTTTGCACATGATTACAAATAATCCAGCAGACATTGACACGGACCCCATTTTAGAAACTGAGATTTTGAAGATTTTCGTCCATTAGTTTTGGGGGGGAGGGGGGCCAGCAAGAAAAAAAACATTTGTCAAAAAACGAAAAGCAATTTCTTATTATTCCTCAAGTAGAATGCAACTTTTGCAAAGTTTGTTTTATTTTTACTGCCATCGACAAGATGATATCAATACGGCCGAGTTGATTGACAGTTATTTGATAAATTTGAAAATTTGTATACAAGTTTTATTTGGTGATATAGAAAAGTTTGTTTATTTGGTGTCGATTTTCTGCAAAAAATTTTTTGTCGTTATGGACATAGATTAATTAAACTTATTCAAAAAGCAGGGTTTTTTCGTGAAAGAGCAGTTTTTTATGAGTCCTCGGGCAAAAAATAGAGTGCCTCAAGAGAAGTGCGCGTGGTAGGCGAACGTTCGAACCAGAAGGCTCTTGTGGGGACGTTGGTAAAGGGATAAGTAGGCTTTGGTTATGTCCCTAGCAATTAGTCAAAAGCAGGCGGAAGGAGCAACAGCATCTCCTTCCAAGAAGAGGTATGAGCTGCGTAGAGGAAGGAAGAATAAGTTAGGATTTATCCATCAAGGGACTCGGCCAAGTTCGGAAATTGGCTGCAGCCAAAGGTTACATGGTACAATTTCTGGCCAGTCGATTTCAACTGCATAAATTTCCTTATCCACTTTGTCTACGACACTTTACTAAACCCAGAAAGTCTACCCAGGGTAGGAGTGAGATGCTTCATACCAACTATGCATCAGGATATCCTGAGTAGCTTCCTTAGGGTCTTGAACAACACTCTGCCCAGACATGCTTACTTCCCCGGATGCCATGGAGCAAGTGATAATGTGGGAATGGACATCTAAACCCAAAGAAAACTCACCAAATATCAAGAGTTTGAAGAGCAATGCTGGTACCGAGAGTGATGGATTATCTGTTACCCAATCGATGTCGAGTGCTGGGGTTTTGCAGGGACCTCATTATATAAAACCCAGACGGGTCTCTGTCCAACAAATGCGAAAAGCGATACAACAATATAGAGAAAGTTACGAAATAGTCGTGCCTTAAAAGAGCTACAAAACGTATGTGGCTTAAAAGAAACAAAATGGACGTCAATTAAAATAGCTAGTATATTGAATATGTCTGTTCATAGGGGAAAGTGAGTTTGTGCGAACTACAAAAGAATTACATTACTTCAAAGACGTTTGTTTTCTTTGTCGTTGGTGGTCAAATACTAGTCATTGACATTATTTCTGGGATCAATCAATTAACATTATCTTCTTCTCAACTGAAATAAGAGTTTTCCGTTAGTACTTACCGGAAAGATGGATCTACCTTGCACCGCCGGTGTGAGTTGTAAAGAGTCCCCTTTGCACAATCGATTGATTAGTGTGAACTAAAACCCGGTTAATGCCGACCCTGTCTTATATAATTGTAGTTACACCGCTGGAAAACGGAAAGAGCATCCCATTGGCTGATTCTAACGGCAAACTTGGGAGTGAGGTGTAATAAAAAAATGCGTGCTGAGACTTCACCCCCCCCCACCAGTCGAATTATCTATTACGATAGAGGAGAAACCAGTGGTAGATTGCTCCTGGAAGACCAGGAACAACCAACAACCAACAACCAACAACCCAGACCTCCCTGAGTTATTTTTAACCTTACATTTTTGTCATTAACAACCATAACGAATTACTTCGAACAGAGAAATTAATTGAATTAGAAAAGTTTGTCACCAGATCTCCCCAATATATCATTGGCCCTGATTGATTTTAAGAAGATTAATTGATTTATTGATTAATTGTATACTTAATCAATTATATATACTAGACTAAATCCCACCCTAACGGGCAGATGTAAATCACGGTTCAAAAAAGAATTAGGAAGATAGATGGAAATCAGATGGCGTTCTGTTTAATTCGTTTTTAAAATTGATTTGATACCACTATTTACAATGTTGGAAAAGAGGGGCGCAAATATTTTTAAAAAAAAAACAAGGTTTGATATTTAAGGAGTCATCGGGTTGGGGGCACCAAATTGAAAACGGGCTTTAATGCAAAAAAAAAAGCAGGGTTGATCTCCAAGAAAAGGCGGGACTGATGTTAAGAAAAGATGTGATGTTGAAAAATCGTTAAAGGTTAAGCGGAGAAATTCATTTGTTAATGATGAGGACATACTTTTTAAAAAAGGGGAGGGATTGTTCTAAATTGGCTGTCAATGTTGAAAAGGATAGGGGCTTGATTTTAAAAAAAGAGGTAGGGAGAGTTCCCACTTCATTTTGACCCCTAAAACTCAGAAAATATTCTATGCAGTGATTTTGAAGATTTCCATTTGATTTTCACTTCTAAAAATGAAAATAAACATCTTGATTGTTGCAATCGAGAGGTTATGTTTAACCCCGTCCCTTTGACCCAAAACAGTGAAAAAAAAATCTCTTGGATTCAACCCTTGAAAATGAGAAAATCTCGCCCCCGTTGATTTTGAACTCCAAAAGTTTTTTTTAAATTCTATTTGACTTTGACCACTAAAAGTGCAAAAATCACACTCTCTTTTTTGACCCCTAAAAGTGCAAAAATCACACTCTCTTTTTTAACCCCTAAAAGGCTCTTGTTTGTTTTTTTAAACTCAATTCAGACGCCTGTTTTGTCCCCTAAAAATGAAAAACAAACACACCCTTGGATTTATATTCCTAAAAGTGGAAAAAAATCATCTTCCCCTAGTATTCGACTGCTAAAAGAGAAAAAATCACCCCTGCCTCAATTTTGATATTTGAAGGTGAAAAATGCCCCCTTCCTAGTCCATTTTGACCCCTCAAAGTAAAACCAAGTCTAATCTCTCAACTTTGACCCCAGAAACCAAAATAAAATTTCCTTTCAATCTTTCCCTTGCATTTTGACCAATGAAAATGAAAGTAGTTTAGCTCTCTATATAGACCCCTTGAGTGAAAAAAAACCTCCACCCGATTTGAACCGAAGGAAGTAACCTTCTACACAGACACACATACACACACATTATGAACCCTAGAAATAAAAAAAAACTTTGGAAATGAAATCGATCGTTGATTTTGCACCTCAAAAGTGAAAAGAAAATCCCCCCCCCCCAATTTTGACCCCTAGAAGTGAAAAAAAAATTTCATTCCATTTTGATCCTAAAAATCCCTTGCATTTTAAAAGTGGAAAAAAATAGCTCTTAATATGAATCCCTAAAGAGGAAAAACTCTTGCCTTTGAATTTGACTTCTAAAAGTACTCCCTGATTTCGAGCCCTAGAAATGAGAAAAATCTCTCTAATTTTGGAGCCTGAAAGGGGGAAATCTCAATTTTGACCTCTAAAAGTAGAAAATACTCCTTGGTTTCAATACTTAAAAACAAACAAAAGTACATTCCGTATGATTTCGAACCCCAAACCTGAAAAAATACCCATCGGTTTTAACCCCTAAAAGTGAAGAAAATCCCGCAGACTTCGACACTAAATAATTTTTTTAAAACTCACCCTTCCATTTTTACTTCTAAAAAGGGAAAATATTCTGCATCGAAAGAAGGAGAAAGAGAAAGAGAAAAATATCCCTTCGATTTTAGCCCTAAAAATGAAATGAAAAAAAAAATTTGCCCAACATTTTGACCTTTAAAGGTGAAGAATAAACGTGAAAAAGTTTTCAACATAACCTTCGATCCCCAAAGTGTTTTTGAAAAATGTAATTTAACTGTACTACATCATAACCTACACCAATGAGAACATCAGTATTCAAGGTCTCAATGTACAACCAATAAACATCGCGATATGAGGTGTGTTGAAAAAAAAACGATGCTTTGCTTCTTTCAGAATGAAGAACGCCTTCTAACGTCACATTTTTATCTCCGAGAATGGAGTTGAGAAAAAAAGAATAATAAAATATTCTTTCATTACATCATTAAAGAGTATTCTCACCATTGATGAATAATTATATCTGATTTGAATCGCTCTAAAAACATATTTTGAGGTTGGCTTTCAAAAAAAAAAATTCTAAAATCACCTCCCTGAGATCAAATCCATACACACGGAAAATTTTGGGAGACGAGTACAGACAGACAGTTAAAAACACAGTCGGATGGACAGACGGACGAACCCTTGGCAACTTATAGTGATAAGACACACACACACACACATATGTATGTATATATATATATATATATATATATATATATATATATATATATATATATATATATATATATATATATATTGCACATGTATGTTTATTTGAGCCGGTGTTGTGCGTGGGAACACACTTCCTCAGCTGGCTTTCCAAGATAATATACACACGTCAGTTGAGTTTTATTTGCCTGTAAAATTCTAAACTGATATCAACGAGGCTGGAGAAAATCATTGGGAAAATGCCAGAAGCCGAAGTCTCGACCTTCATTTGACCTTGAATTCATCGCTGATTTTCCTATTGATTCGCACATAATTTGATGTAAATTGATCGTACTTTCGTTCGATACCAGTTCTCAAATTCATAGGAAGAAATATCAAACCCGCCCACCGACAAAGAATTTGATAATGATTGATCGTTTGAAATCGAAGTCAAAATCGGAATCGGCAAAAAATCAAATGTTTGTAATTTCAAAGTGGAGATTCAGCAAAATGAAATTTGTTTTTAAAGTCTATACTTGTCTCGACACTTCTTTGTTTATTTATATACATGTAATACCTCCCTGGGCATCGCCATACATAATATTATAACAGGTCTGGTTTGTCACTCAATAGAAACCAACATCTTTTGACAGCATACCGTGCTTGGGGTGACCAATTAAAAACTTGGAACTTAGACGATCAATCAGTAAGTTACTTCTCCTATCTTTTGTTGGTTGGTGATCGCAAAAAAAGTCTTGATTTTCAAAAAAATGAGCGCGAACGCTGTCGAACACGAACCTACTCATGAACTTAGACTGAAAATTGACCCCCATCCTATTACAAACTTATTCAGGGGAGGGGATTGAACAACAACGTTTTTTCTCGACTTGATAAGAACATGTATGAATTCTCGGCCTTATAGATCCATTTGGTTCGACCTGTATGCGTGATACATACATATCCAGCCAGCAACTGGACCAGCTTGAAACCTAAGGAAACCTATGTTGATAGTTTTGGTCGACTATTTCTAATAGTCAACATTTTTAAAATTACTTTCAGTCGATTAGTTGAATTAGTAAAAAATAGTGAAACTAGTTTGTTTTTTCTAATGGTATTATACTGTCAACACTGATGTTTATTCGGTACGTAACAATTTATTTTAGATCCCATCCGATCTCTTGGATGAATGCTCTGCCCGGGTACCTGAGGAGAAAACACCTTCCTTCTGAACGAGTAAACATCTTAATTTTAGCCTCATAGGTTGTAAGTCCTGGTTGGATATTAATCCTGTAAGAAAAGATCCTTGTCCCCCTGATCAATCTAATACTTCATAGATATTACTATTTGTTTTTTTGTTTTTGTTTTTTTCTGCATGTATTGAAAATTTCATTGAAACATTCCCCAAACTGAACTTTTAATTTATTCATAACCCCATTGGATTAGAATTTGTCCAATTCATTGTTGAAACTACTAATGCTACTTTTATCACTGACACGGTGTTTTCAAAACTGAGGTTGGCAGACCTCTGGATGAATAATGCTTGGGGGTCTGCAGCAGTGCCCCCCCCCCTCGGAAACTGACATTGTGAATCTTGCAGCAGTGGAACAACATCATCCATTGCACAGCTATTGGGAAACATAATTATTGTACACTGACCTGTACCGTGTATCAAAATCCAAACGCATCTAATCTATTTATAATAAATATGATTTTTGAAGGTCAAAAGTTATCTACAATCGTACTTCATTTACTACAGTCTAAAAGGCTAAATGCTAAAAATAGGAGAAAACCAGAATATCTCCTTCATAGAAACGGATCCTTCAGTTTTCAAAGTTTTGAGACCACTGTTTTGGAATGTTCTGGTAACTTGTTCGAGCAGTTTTCCACACTTTCCCCTTAAAAGACTACTTAGAATAGTTTACTCACTCGATGAATGGCTCTAAGTGTTCCAAATTATATACGCCATTTATTTTGAATTTTAGATATAATCTTATAGACTGTTATAGGCATGGATTTTGATGTGTCATTGATAGCATCAGCCTGATTTGATCGAAGTTAAATCAATCATTATTTATCGATAAAATATGAAAATTTTCGATTTGAGGTACCACAGATACTGGACTTGAATGCTAATCTATTTATTTGGCAACTTATATCTTAATAGGAATCTTACATTCATTTGGCGACTTATATTTGGATTGAAATGTGAGTCCTACATCTATTTACCTCTGTTAACAAAGTTTGATGAGTTATGCATTCACTCGTATCTATCCGTCTATCCGTCCTCACAATATCACCGAAAGTTCCCGATGAGTTTCTATTAAATTTTGTGGAAGGGAAGGATGGGAAATGGGGTATGAGAGAATCGACTCAAATTTGGAGAGGATCAAGGAACTCGCTTTAGATTGAGACATGTTTTATGATTCTGCAGCAGAGATGTAATTTTAAAAAAGTGAAAAGTGGAGGAAAAAGCTAGCTTACATTTAAAGGAAGCAACCCGATATATGTATATTCCAATTTTTCGCTGAGCGCTAAATTTACTCAGCTTTGATTTATTAGAATCATGTTATTTCCATGATTAATGAGTGAATATCTTTTTCTACCCCTGTCCAACTTCGTTGAGGTTATATATTCACCGATGTTTGTTAGTCAGTTTGTCCTCAATATCGCCAAATGTTTTAAATTAATTTCAATTAAATATTCTTGAGGGGGCTAGGCCACAGCAGGGAAAAACATTTTTGGATTTGGGGGTAGATTGATGGAGCTGAAGAAGTTTTAAAACATGAAGGTGATGGTAGTGCCAGTAGTGGTCAAGTCTCTGGGAACAGTCACCAATAGTCGAGGAAAAAGTTTGGAGAAACTGGGATCCAGGGAACAACGGGGTCTATCGAAACTACAGCACTACTAAGGTCGGATTGAATACCAAGAAAAGTCCTGGAGTATTTTGGGCTTGCTGTCACTTGAACCCCTTGAAAAAGTCACTAGTCACAGCTAGTTTGAAATCTCAATGGGTACTAATCAATTTACCACCAAAATGGGGTACAAATTCAGGGGTTTTTTTGATATAACTGGCAAGTGTTCCCTTGTTAGCCACCAAGAGGGGCCTGGTCGTTATCCTGCGACTGCTAGCCAAAACCCTGGCTTGTGTATTATTAATGGCCTACAGGAGGGACACAGTCGTTACCAAGTTACTGTTTGCCAAGACTCTGGCTCGTGCTCCCTTAATGACAACCAAGAGGGACACAAACATCACCGAGCAAGCCAGAATGAAAATAGAAAATGGACGAAAGAGAATACTAAACTAGTAATAAATTAATACTTGAAAAGCAAACCACCTGAGTAGCCCTATAGTGAATGCATGTTCAGAATATGGAGGGAAAAATCCACCGTGGAGGCATCGAGTCAGCGCTTAGCTGATCAAATGAAGAAAAAAAAACTGAAAAATAAATGGTTCTTAGAGATAGAACTACAGAAAATCTTCAAAAGAAAAGGAGAGAGTGGATTACCTGAAGAGGAACCCCTACCCCCCCCCACACACAAGAAAAACAACATTATAAACGACAAAACGGAAACAAATTCTAATTAAAGGAAAAAAACCTGACCATAGGCATACACAAAAAAGAGACGTTGACACCCCAACGGAAAAAGAAAAGACCCAAATACAAACTCTAAAAGAAATGAAGAAAGAAGATAAGACGACACTACCATCTCTTTGGGGCAAGGACTTGAAAAAAAACTTTGAGTGTCAACCAAACATGTCAGCTGAACATGTCAAGCAAACATGTTAACTGCCAAAAAAATCAGAGTATTGACACATAGGATCGATATAAATACCTGACAATTCTCGAATGTGAAGCGATAAAACGGGAACAAATGAAATAGAAAATCAGTACAGAATACCTTAGGAGGGTAACAAAAATGTTAGAAACCAAACTAAATCGCAGGAATCTGATAAAAGGAATGAACACATGAGAAGTATCAGTAGTAGGATACACAAGGCCGTTCCTTTAATGGACAAAGGAAGAACTCCAATCAATGGTCCGGCTAACAAGGAAGCTTATAACAACGCACAAGGCCTTACATCCCAGAGATGACACGGATGGACTGTATGTAAAGTGGTCCAGAGACGATAGAGAGCTCATCAGCATAGAAAACTTTGTCCAAAAAGCCAAAGCAAGATTAGAAACGATGTGCAAATAAATAGCGAAGATATTATAGAAAACGCCCGACGCAGTGCAATGGACAACGAAAATGTGGCTAACAAAGGAGCAGTACAGCAAACAAACAAACAAACAAAAAAGTTGGGATCAGGAAATACTATACAGAGAATTCAAAAGATAGATACAAAATGTCGCAAAGGAAGAATCATGGACATGGTTACGCAAAGGGAACTTGAGGAGAGAAACAGAATTGCCCAACATGGCAGTCCAAATCAAATGCATCAGGATAAACAATATCAAACCGAAAGTCGACGGACCAAAATAATGTGGAGAAAGGGGCAAGAACGTAGACCACATAACCAGTGAATGTAGTCAACTAGCCCAGGAAGAGTATAAAACAATCACAACAGAGTACCAGCAGTGATACACTGGCAACTGAGCAAACGAATGGGATTCAACCATGAAGATACTCGGAACCGTGTTAAAGACAATGAAAAGGAAAATAGTGGAACAGGGGATAAAAGGAAGGATTGAGTCTATATAGACCGCAGTACTACCAGGGACCGCACGAATACTGGAAATATGAGACATACAACCCCCAGCTGGTAGCAATTGCCAAGCAGTCAAGATAAAGGCATGGTGGAGGCGGTACAACTTCCGTGACAGGTGAGGACAATATGAGAGGAATGCTGCTGACCTGAAGAGACTTACTGTCACTCAGCTTCGAGCGATGACCACCAGGTAACTAGTATGAATATACAAATAGTATCAATTATAATAATCAAGCCATATAATGAGCTCATATGTAGTTTTTCTGTTTATTTGTTTGATTGTTTGTGCTCAAATGGGATGTTCTGATTGGTTGATTTACCGTCCTATTATGACATTATAATAAAAAAAAACCTACTTCATGGAAACTTTTAAGACTCCATGTCTGATAGTCAGGCATTAGTATACCTTGAGATGAGTTGAGACTTAAAAAACAACTTAAAACTAGGATACTTGAATTATCAAAAAATAAATTATCTGATGAAATAGCTTTAGGTTCCCTTGTGCCAATCCATACATAAACAGACCCGTCGTTTCTGACGGATACATTCTAGTTGTAATAGTACATAATCCATACAAATTATAAGCAGAGTGCAAATGTATTCTGTCCTGCTAAGAGTGCAACAGAGGGAGTAAAATAGACTTTCATTCATGTTCTGATAACTCGAAAAACATGTCAAATTAAAACAATGAAGGAATAAAGAGTGATAAAAACAAAAACAAATCGCTATAATCTAAATATGTAAGAAGGCAGCGTGTATATCTATATATTTCACATATGCCGTCTTTGTTTTGGCGGCACGGGTAAACTACTACTACTACTACTACTACTACTTCTTCTTCTTCTTCTTCTTCTTCTTCTTCTTATTATTATTATTATTATTATTATTATTATTATTATTATTATTATTATTATTATTATTATTATAATAATAATAATAATAATAATAATAATAATAATGATAATTTGATAATCAAAATATGGTTGGCGAACTAAAAACATAGGTTGAAAGTATTCTGCCAGTGATTTATCATCGGTTTGAAGGACATTGTACTTTCACTTTCGCTTTCGCGTGTGGATGACTGGTTCGGAAAAGAACATTTGTGTTGATTCAAATCAATCCAGTCAAAAGAATTTTACTTTTCCTGCCGAATCAGTGTGATTGATTGTCGGCTTGCTATAGAGACCCAGTCAGAAATCAAGTTGTTAGTGAGGCGTTAAAAACGATGATAAACTACTTCGAAATCGGAAAGTTTTCTAATTAACAAACAAGTACATCGTCACAGTAACGTTCATTTGGGGATCTAAACTTCACGTTCAATTCCACGCCTCTCCTACATTATATCTTACAGGAACTTTGATATTTGTTTCCATAGATAACTTACTGGCTACTATCTTGCTAAACGGTGAGTCTGATAAATGTCTCAATTAAGAATTGTTGAGAAATTTTCAACCTGAATGTGCCCAGTGGGTATTTCTCTTTGCCGATTAGCTTGTTATTAGAAACTGACGACCAAAACTGTGAACATGGGTTTCTTCATTCTTCTAAGTTGGTTTGGCTGACTGTCTGGCTACGTACGTATGTTTAATGTTGATGCTGAATATGCATTTTTAATAAAAATTGTATTCGGAGGTCCCCATAGAGGCATTTTTATTTAGAAATAATAAATAAATAAGAGATCATTCGATTCAGAATTAATCTATGCAAAAAGAAAAATATAATAAAGAGTTTACTTCTTTTTTTTTTCATTCTTTGCCTTAATGGTCACGTTCTCGTCGATATCTTTTACGAAGGTATTGATATCTTTGGGGATTGTGGGTTTTACAAGCACTAAAAATCAGATTGATCACAATATACCTCCAATGTGCCAGACTTGCTCAACTGTTTTAAACATGCACCCGTGGAATCAGAATGGAAAGTTGGCTTCAGATGCACTCAGTGACATTGCATGTTTGTTTAGATGTTGATGTCGATCGTACTCTTTTATCGTCGGTTATTTGATGTTTATAGATTTAATGGGGGTGGCCGAATAGTTAACAGCATGGAGAATGGACTCGATGATCTGTGTTCAAACTCCAGCTAAGTTTGTGTTCACTTGGGAAAGGCATGAATTCATTTCTCCCCTCTGCTATGGATAATATAAACAAATGGTGAATTAAGTGATGCCACTCTAGTTGATTGTTGCCTCTAAGTCAATCTCACGTTTAGCAAACATCTGGGTAAGTATGAATGTAAAATGTGGAGTCTAAGCGGTGATGACTGAAGCCGTAGCCTGTGTAAAAGCACTGCTCACTTTATAATTTAATGATTTATTTCTAAACGAAGAATTCAGCTATTTGTCTCTCGTATCAATAACCCTTAACTTGGTAGAGGTATCATAGAATCCATTGAAAAACTCAAAAAGCAATGGGCTGTCCATGCTGCAAGAATGTCAGACAACCGCTGGATATTACGACTCAAATCGCAAATTCTCAGAGAGCATATGCCAAAGTGTAGTCGACAGAAAATAAGATAATGTGACGATTCAGACACGCCCAGGAGATTTTGGCAGCGTGTCGAGGGATCTGCCAAATCTTGGGGAAGGTGTATGTCCAACGATGTGCGTTAAGAAAAGGAGGAGGAGGATATTTTTAAGTTAACTAGATTTTCAATAGTAACAATACTATCAAAGGCATCTGAGATAGAAATAAATCAGGTTGTAGGTATTAAGAGAGGGCATAGATTCAATCTATTCATAATCGAAATTTTTTTTTTTTCACACTTTTCCGACACATTCAGTTTTCGTCCTTGCCCCGCGTACGTATGTGGCTCCCTAAGGTGAACCTGGCCTTGTTGGGTAGGAGAGAATAAATGCAAATTCATAAAGATTTAATGAGTGTGGTTTCGACTAGCGCACAGGTCTAATTTCACTTACCAGTACTTATTGTCTCTCAGTGGTCACTCGTCGAAGTATCGAACAAATTCAACGCTACTCTGCTTAACAAACACTTTTGTTTGCTCGTAGCTCTTTTTATCCCTGCCACTCCCTGTCTCTCATAGTCATTACCTGCCACGTGTTAATAAAATATTTCGATACGAAAACTATCCCAGTCACTTCTTTGTACTAACAGTTCTCAAACATAAACAAACTCCCTGCCATTCCGTTGATAAATATTTCGATGAAAAAACTTACCCCGTCAGGAATAGTTTTGCATCGAATTATTTTTATCAACGCGTTGTACGGAGTGGCAGGGAATGGCAGGGATAAGAAGTACTGTCGGTTTTTTGTTCTCTCTCATTCTCTATTGAAAAAAAAAACCATACATCACATATCAATAAAATCCACCTAATCCCCCCCTCTCTCTCTCTCCCTCTCTCTCTCTCTCTCTCTCTCTCTCTCTCTCTCTCTCTCTCTCTCACACTTCATCAATGTATTTGCCAGTAAGTGAAAGAAAATCAACAGAGCATTTACAAAGATATATTTATGTGTGCAAAGCCGTTTCTTCATGGTTTATTTCGTGTCCGTCCATAAACTTACATATATATATTTCTATGAAGGCGTGCAGCAATTTTTGAGAACTTATGTTCGTATTCTTCATGAATTGTGTTACAATATTCTTTGAATTGGGCTTTGTTCTTATATTAGTATAACTATAAAAAGAAATAAAATTCCGAGAATGCAGTTGGTAATATTGTTTGTGTTGATCTACCGAGAAATACGTGTTTACATGGCGATTTGAATATAGCAGTGTTTTTAGAGTTTGCAACATTAGTCAAAAAGGAATTTTCACCCAGAATAATACGTTCGTAAATTTTATAGTACCAGTAACTCAAATTATACATACACGTACACTAGGAAATAGAAATGTTTACACTTATCCCAGAATCACCAAAAATACATATACATACAAATATCTATTGAAAAAAATGAACTTGAAATATTCTCTAAACCTGAAGTAACGGTTAATTAATGTCCCATCCGGATAAATTAGTGGTTAGCAAGTATGACTCTCCTTCTATTCTCGGTAATAGCGTGGAGTGTAAAAAAAACTCTGTTTAAGGACAAATTTTTAAGTGCCCTCAACACTGTGATTCGAGTGAATGCACTGTAAGCTGTGTGATTATGGTGAAAGTATCCTTTCTACTAAACTGACGCAAACAGAGGAAATTGGGACTTTATTATCGGTCGTTGCAAACTCCAATGGGAGTTGTCCCTTAAGCGACAGACGCTTGACCTGAACAAAATCTGTAATCAACAAAACAAAGTAGACTTGATTTTTATTTATATTCCGATTTTCGTCCACATTCTGTTCTGCTAATAATGTGAATGAAAGTTGAAAATTCCGACAAGCATGTTTCATAGAGTTATATTACGAATCATAATTTCGTTATTACTATCATTATCATTATAAGTGCACACGCACGCACGCACACACATATACATCAAATTAACATATTCTGCCGGATATAAATCGTCCATTTACTGATAAATCATACTGCCCACACAGGGAACAACATAATTGGTTCAAAGATCGTCAAATAAAGGAATGAAGAATATAAGTCCAAACTGCTGCCTTGCCATGAGAGCATTGTTAGCTCAGTCCATGAGACCTTATAAGGCAGCTTCCAAGATAGATAGATGGATAGATTGATAGATTCCTATCAACATATTTAACTCCTCGAACTGGAAATCTATTGACCTGACAGATGTAAAAACTAAATCAAATAAACAATTAGATTTATTTCTAATAGAGTAATATATTTCTGGAATAAGTTGCAAGGTCATTTTTCAAAATAGCATCAGTGTAGAGAGTTTTGAAAATAATTAAGATGACTTTGGAAATTATGAAAAGAGTTTGCATTTTTTCCAATGTCTGATAAAATTTTCAAGATAATCTAATCAGTAAATTGCATCCACCCTGGTAGTCACCTCAGGGGCTTAAACATGGACCCTAACTAAAAGAGTGTTCCTCAAACTGGGAGCCATGCAACATGCACCGGAGAGAATCATGTTCAACATCATTCAGAGGGATTGCAAGACAGTACAGTGTATCCGAAAACAAACAGGAGTCAGAGATATCATAGAACGTTATGGCAGTGGGCTGGTCGTCTTGCAAGAATATCAGACAACCGCTCGACATCACAACTCAAAATGTCGATCCCCAGTGATCATACGCAAAATTGTAATAATGATAATGATGTGTAAGATAGAGAATATTGTTTATGTCTCTATACATCAATCAGTAATTTTATGAACTTTATTTCATTTGATTCGTTTTGAATTTTTATTGTTTTCAAAGTCAAGTCAACGTGTAAATATTGTTCATAATTAGAGATTCTGAGAAGCATGATAAAATAATAAATGATAAAATCACATATATATTTTCAAGACCTGTGTATATTATTCAATTACGTGCACGCATGAATGTTCAATTTAGTCAAATTTCCGTCTACGTTCACGTGTATCAAATTTGAAAATATTTTCGTCCTTGAGATTATTATGTAGTATTTTTTTTTTCCTGAGTTGACGTGAATGTGACTTGCAAAACAATCGTCGAAAAACAAGGCGATCGATAAATTAGGAGCGATCAGTCGTGACTGAAGCGTCTAGCAAGGAGAGGTGTGGACAAAGGTCTGAATTGAATGATTGCGTGACTTTGCATAACGCTCCTATTTGGGCTTTTCTCTTTCATCGCACGCTCACACACTAGAAAAGCCAGAGAAACAGGTCTGGTCAGTAACTCGATAAAAACCATCATGTAACCAACATCTCTTGGCAGTATGCCTGGTTGGAGAAAATTCGGGAAAACGGGGTGATCAATGAACGAATTACGTCTCTCGTCTTTTGATGGACAGTGATTACTAAAAAAAAAGCGTGGATGCTGCCGGACACAAACGGGATCGATTTACTATAAACTTAAATTGTAAATTGACTCTCCAGGTAAAAACCGATTTGGTTGTGTGGGAAGGGGTATTTGCACTAAACAGAAAAATGCTGTGTTGGGGATGATCAATTGAAGAATTTGGAAAGGGGTGATCGTTGAATAAATTATTTTTTTCGCCTGTTGTTGGGCTGTTATCACCGAGAAAGAAATTTAAAAAAAACAAGTGTGAAGGCTGCCAGATTCGAACCTACGGACCAATTCAGCATGAAATTTAGACTGAAGCCTGACCCCAAATTAAAAAAAAAACAAAACAATTTGACATGGGGTGAAAAAAGAGGATCATCAGATAATTGAATATTTTACTTCTCTCGCCTTTTGTTGGTTGGTGATCTGTAAAACATTTTTTCAAAGAGATTTTTAAAAAGATAAGCGTGAATGCTGCTGGACACAAACTAGATACCATTTTAGCATGAACAAACGTTGTAAATTCACTCACACATTTTTTCAGAAACAAGAAAACCACTTTTTACTCGACATCATTATCAGTAGCAGCCTTTTAGCGTCCGTTGTTATACATTGACCATCATCTCTCCCTCATGGGCGTTGCAGTGCCAGTATTTTCAGAACTTGCCCAGTTTGTCGTGTCATCTTATTTTCTGTCGGACACACTTTCGCATATAATCTCTGATTAATTGTTAGTCGTGATGTCAATCGGTTTCCTGCCATTCTTGCAACATAACCAGCCCATTATCATTTGATCTTCCCAATGATTTCTACGATATCTCTGACTCCTGTTTTTCTCTAATATACTGTGCTGCCTTGTGATCTCCCTATGTTATGTTGAGCACGATTCTCTCCCTGTGCACGTTGCATGGTTCTCAGTTTCAGGGTCAATCTTTTGGTTAGATTCTATGTTTCACTATAGATAGGCAGCCAGCCAGCCAGACTCACCTGAAAATTGGTGAAACCTATATTGGCAGTTTATGGTGACAGTTTTAGTTGACATTTTCTAATACCAGCATTTCTCTCAAGATGTTTTCTTGATGTAGCTCGAAGCCGACGAAAATATCAACTTCATGGATGTCACGCGTGTTTGCAAACCAAGCCGAAATCACGATACTGTTATATTATTGAGGAAGAGATCAATGGCAAGTACAGGAACTCCTTGATTAATGTCATTTCATTCAACGTCGTTCTGTTATGACGTCATTGAAGAAAAAAAAGATATAAATATACGATAGTATAAAATTTTAGAATATACCCATCCAAAATGACGGGGTTATTTATGTATGGGTTAGCACTGAGCAGGCTAAAGCTACTTTGTTAGGTACTTTATTTCTTGAATAATTCAAGTATCTTAATTTCATTTTTTTGGGGGGGGGTCTCGATTCAACTCAAGCTGTTTTAACGGGTGATTGGATAGAAAATCCACAGAGTTTCAATGACGTATTCTTCATTGTTATTTTCTAATGGGAAGATAAATCAACTAATGAGATCAACGCTCAAACAAACAAAAAAGTCATTTACATATATGCCCATTATATGTTTTGATTGTCGGTGGAATTACGAATTAACTGATTTTTTTAACTTAACATAAATTAGTCGTTAAATTTCTACATCAAACTGAATTAAATAACTTCTATCTATATAATTGTTTCTATTGTAAAATCAGTTTCACTTCGACGTGATTCCTGAGAAGCTAACCACGACATTGATCGGGGAGCTCAAACTGTAAATAAACCGGTTAATCTGGTTAGTCACTCGAAAGAACTGTTAAATGGCCGATGTTCTTTGGCAGCATGCCACGTTTGAGTGAACAATAAAAAAAATTTTGAAAAAGAGTGGTCAATGTATGAATCAAAATTATCCTGGATTTTCAAAAAACAACGGGGAAACAAATTAAGGGACCAATATAGCATGTAGTTACATTGTAAACTGAGCCCCGCCCCACTGAAAGACCCATTTGGGGAGATTTCCCCAAAAACAACTTTTTCGACATAATGAGGAGTAAATGTTTAAATTTTCAGCCCTCTAGCTCCATTGATGTAGCCTACATATACATACATAATCAGCCAGGTAGAATCAGTTAAAAAAAACTGAAGAAACCTATGTTGACAGTTTTGATGACAGTTTTCCCAGTATATTCGCTGAGCTGACGTTTGTACCAATACCTAAACCAGTCATCGGCAACCCGTTTGGTCTAGCAGGCCAAGTGAGACTTTTTTTCATCTTTATTCTGGCCACATATTCACTTCAAAAACGTCAATCATATTACAGAGAGCGTATTTGATTTCTATTTTCAAGGATTTTCCCAATCAAACTACTACAGTTTATGGTCAACAGAAAAATAAATATTCAACGGTTCCATCGAAAATATTTTGCAAAAAGGTGGTTTTATTTGGCAAGTTATACACGCTTAAAGATATCTTTAAGTTATTAGGCCCAGTTTACTTCTATATGTTAGCTGTTTTTTATATCATAATTCAACAAAGAAATTGGTTGAACTTTAATTGCATTTTTAAAATTTGTCTTCTGCCGTCTATAAAAACAATCACCTTGGCATCTTCAAATTGTGTTAAATTACACTTCAAAGTCAGCTATACAAAACTGGAACACAGAAGTTTTTAAAAATTTGAATATATTGTCTTACTGGAAGGAACCACAGCAAATCATTCGATCGTAACATTGTTTTTTACTTGTCACGATGCTGTAGTTTTGAGTAACAACATCATTTGTTCAGACATAATGGAACCAAAAACGTTTTGCTCGCGGCCATTTTGAAAATTGAAACTCGTTGACTTTTTCAGAGCAAATTTATCAATATCGCCTAACTACTAGAGTAGAATAGAAAGTTCTAATGATAAAATGTCTTTCCACATATGTTTATTTTTGTTTTATTTTGTTTTGTTTTTTTTTTTTTGCAAAATAACCATCCATAAATTTTCATATTTTATGTTGTGTCGTTGTTCATAATTTCAAAATAAAGTTCCATTCATGATTTTCAAGATTTTAACTTTATGTAATAGAAACCATACAACTTGCACAAGAAAGAATCGTGCTAAAAATCAAATGGAGAGGCTACAAAACAGAACAGTATATTAAGGAAAAAACACAAGTCAGATATATCATAAAAATCCATTAGAAAACTCGAATCCTAATGGGTAGGTAATGTGGCAAAAATGTCAGAAATCACAACTCACAACATGGATCCCCAGAGATCATATGCGAAATTGTTGGTGGCAAAAAATAAGATGACGTGACGACTAAGACAAGCGCAGGAGATATTGACATCATATTGTAATAATACGAGCCTTTTTATCCATCGCTAATGATTGATTAGAACCGAATCAACTCATTAACTACAAATGATTTTGTCATTGTTCCTCAACTCAATAGAATTTCCGTTTTATTGTGATTGATGACTGCTTGGTGCTATCAGTGGGTCAGAGTTTTTTTCTTGCAATAGATACCTCACAATCGATTATCTAGCAATGGAATTTCTTGCGATAGACAAAGGCTTTTATCTTACAATAGATAACTATTACGCTTCGGCACCAGTCATAGTCAATAGTTTAAGGATTTCTTTATATTATAAATAGCAATATTAAAGGGACATATGTATATCACCTTTAAGAAATTGGTATACAGGAATACCTTGAATGTGCAGTTTTGATCAGTGCAGTTTTTGAAGTAGTGCAGCGAAGGTGTTGCCCTACGAATGAATGTAAGTATTAGTTGAAAAAAAAAACAAGACCTTGAAAGGTGCAGAAAATTTCACACGACTTATCGCTCCTAATTTCGTCGCCGTATTTTTGAATGTTTGCTTTATTTTTTAATCTTCATGGGAAAGGGTGCAGGTGGCCATAGCACGTATAAGTCAGAAACTCACTTGGTGCTCCATTATTTTTTCCCTACACCAGACTATGTCTAACTTGGGTAAGTATTTGCAGCAAAGTATCACTGTTCTCATATTAATCGGGGATTTTAGAAACCCTCAACCAATACTGTCACCAAGACTGTCAATATAGGTTTCTTCGGTTTTCCAAGATGGTTCGGGTCGCATTGATGGAGGTCGAGGTCTGAAAATTCCTCCCTAAAGAGGTATCTAGTGGGAGATTCTATTCATAATGTAAATTCAAGCTAGATTAATCCCTTTGTTTTTGTCCGGTAGCATTCACTTCCGTATTTTGAAAATTTGGACTTTTTAGTTATCGATAAAAGCCAAGAGATGTAACTCATTCATTGATCACTCCTTTTGTTCATATTCTAATTGATCATCCCCAACACAGCATGCTGCAAAAAGAACATTGGTCTTTCGGTTTTTATAGAGTGACTTACCAGATATATTTTTGTGTTTGTTTTGTTTTTTCAAAATTTTTTATTTTCGTACAACGTAGAATGCGTGATGACATAACAGTCAAAAATTGTCTCCGTTCACATTGCGTTAATGCCCTCATGAAAAAGCATGGATCCACTTTCCCCTACACTCTGTTACGTCATCGTAAATATATATATATTTGTGGATACACTTATTCCAACGGTAAGTATTAATCACACAGATCAAACATTACAATGTGGAAATTTCGGATAAAAATTCGGCTACGTGCCAGGCTACGGACTTATTGATCCATCCCCGTGAGAGCGTCGTCTAAGATCAGCTTTTGCCCCCCAATGTGGCTACGTGGGAGGCCATGTTTTTACATGGTCTCAGTCCCAGCTCCTCATTGAGCACGACCGAGACAAATCGTGCAAAGCGACAGGATGATCAGCGTTTGAAATACAGTAAACCTTCGTTGTAAGGGAATCCGTTCTAATGGTACTATTCAATTACACACTCGTTCTAACGTTTTCATCTTCTCGCTTGGCTATGGTAGAGGGATTGGTTTGAATTGAACATAGAGACTTGAGTGCATTATTTCAAAATTAAAATTAGTAAACCTTTAAAATAATGCTGCTTAAAGTGATATGGGCCATTAGATTGTTTAAAGGTAATAATCATTTTCGTCCGTGCTTTTTGGTTTCCTATTATCAATATGCTTCGTGTAAAAATCAACATGGTATAACGGCAAATTCGTTGTAATGACACTCCTAAAATCTTGATGGTTCAGTGTTAACGAGAGTCTACTGAATATTTCTTTGGCAAAATGTTCATGCTGATTATGAGTGTGTTTAGATCGATGGTAGCAGAGAAGACAATTAATAGACTAAATTATAGTTCAATCATCACAGTAGAAATACGCGATCATTTTTCTGTTTTGGAATCATTTTCAAAGTCAAACTCTTTTAGTTCTTATATCATTGAAAAGAGCAATTCTTGAAACAAAACAATGAGGCTTTAAGTTTCATATTGTGTACCTCAGGGGTGCATTAGGTCCCCACCCTGGATCAGGGCTCATCACCAAGTCGGAAGGTTATAGTTAATGAAGGATCATAGTACTGATAGTACAATTGTTTTATGTAAGTCCAACTCAATGTTGTCATATAAAAAGACAGTATTCACTTGTAAGGGGGTTGCCATAAAGATATTTTCTGAACATATCCTTTTGAATCCATCCCCTGAAAATATACCCCATCGTCAGCCCTAACCCTGGAAAAGTTAAAGCAGACACCCATAGTTTCGTTGTTTCAACCAGTATTTAATTCTAGCAAAACCATAAATTTTCAAACTTTGTATTAAACCGACGGGTATAGGAGGAATCGCTTCTTCTTGCATCACTACGGACTGATGTGTCATTAAATTTCCATTAGAGAGAAACAAAATGACAGAAATATTACAATGCTGCAATAAATTATCCAGAACATATATCGCAACATTTGCTCCAATCGTCATAAGTCACTCGCAGTCAGACGTAATCCTTCAGTCTGGTTATTTTTCCTACAGAGCAGCGTCAGTGTTTTCTGGTTACTTTGTGCACTACTCGACATTTCGATACTTCCTTCCTCAAGTCTGCAGTTATTTTGATATCAATATCCTCACGGAAATTGAAATAATCTAGCTCTATGAACAAATACCATTGCAGCTATGATTGTCCGATGGATTTACCATCACAGCAGCTCTTTTACCAGGATGTATAAAGACTCGGGGCCTTTCACCTCCAACAAGGGGTAAGACAGGGTGATACCAGCTCACCCAAAATCTTTACAGCTTGCCTCGAGATGATCTCCAGAAACTTAGACTGGGAAACAAAGGAATCAAAATAGATGACAAATACCTGAGTAACCTCAAGTTTTCAGAGGACATCAGCCTTTTTGCAGAGAACTTTCATGATCTCCAACTAATGCTAGACGAACTGAACGAAGAAAAGAGAGAAAGCCTCCCTGTGAGCTCCAGCGAAACAAAGGTCATGTACAACAAACATGTTGGAAATTAACACACATTGGTCAAAATCAAAAATGCAAAGCTGGGGGAATGGAGACTACTACATCTATCTAGGACGACGTATCTCCATGAAATCCTCAAAAGAATAAAGCGAAAAATCTTCCTAGGATGGCAAGCTCAACCTTCAATAACAAGAAAAGCCCTTCTATAAAGAAGAGTATACAACCAATGTATCCAACCAATAGTCACGTGGAGCTGAAATATGCTGCAACGTGCCGTAACGTGCACATGACAGAATCATGCCCACACCCTAGCTCTGATCGAATTGTACTGCGGCTTTTCCCGAGGTACTGACACTTGGCTGCCAAATGAGCTGGAGACTGTGTGGTACAATGGCATAGACAATGAAGGTTACTGAGGTTCGGCAATTGCTACAGGCATTGGGAACCTTTTAACTCGTCCTTGGGTTCCCTCATTACGAAGGAGCAGTTCACCTCGGGGCGGTGTTGTCCCATTAAAATAAGAGGGACAGGTTGCAGCGGTCAGAGCTATTTTTGATGGGTGCTCGATCCCACGTTATCGACCTTGTGTCACATCTTGCCCCCGTGGGAGCGTGAGTGAATAGGCACTTAACATCACATAGTGGGATCACAAAACAGCACAATTACGAGACAGGTCAAATGGAAATAGGTTGGTGATGTTACAAAAATGGTAGATAACCGATGGACATCACGACTCGCAACAGGGATTCCAGATCAAATGTAGAATTGAGGCTGGCAGAATATGAGATGGTGAGACAGGTTCAGAAAGTATTGGCTCTACAAAGCTCATGATAGAGAGATCTGGTGAATCATGGGGGAGATTTTTGTCCAATGACAGACAATAAAAGACTGATGAAGATGATGGAGATGAAGAATGGAGACATCCTATTACAGTCCTCACTGATTAAATTAGATTTGATAAAATGTCGATCTTGGTTCGTTCAAGTTGAAAGGACGAACCTAATGAGCATTTCTACAAGACGATCAGGCGAGATTTTTTCTCTGTTTGTTGGTTCTGTCACGCCATAGCAAACAAACTATTCTACTAATGCTATTGTCACTAAAAACTGGACAGAAATCAGTGCATACATAGCAACCATAGAAAGAGATAACAGTAAAAAGATTCCTGGATCTGCCCCCAAAATTCTTCTAATTCTTCCTTACTCTACGGGTTACTCTTCCAGAATATTTCATTGAAATTCATGGAGAAAATTTGGACGTATTGTGTGAAAAATTAGACAAACCTAGGTGAATACATAACTTCTGTTCAACTGTGTTTGGTCGAGGTAAAAACTAATGAAAAATATTAGTAATGAAAAGAACATGAGTCCAGGCAAGTTAAATGTATCACAAGGTAGAAAACATTGAATGTACAAATACTGAGTTTCTTCCCTAAAGCTAAATGTAACGCTAGACTCTTTATTCACTGTCGATTTTTCATTAACCCTTTTCCGCAGAATAATAGAGGAAACAAAATCCTAGATCCTTTATGAATTCTTATCGATTTTTCCGAAGCCCACTCATCAAGAAATTCACATAGAAATTCATATGGAACTTTTAGAGATATTGCGTCGAATTCATATACGTCTTCAGACTTTGTTGGCAGAGGTGAATGAGTTATCAACAATTCGGCTAAACATAAATTCTGCACAAATTAAGAAGTCTGTCTGAACTGAAACATTAGAAAAGGGCAGGATAAACAAGAATTGATTCATAAGATGAACAAGTCTGGTTAGTCACTCAATCGGAACCCTCATATGACTAATGTCTTTCGGTAGCATATCGTGTTGGGAGTGATCAATTACAAAATCAGAAAACCGGTTCATCAACGAATAAGTTACTTCCCTCACCTTTTTTGCAGTGATCACTAAAAAAATCTGAATTTTCAAAAAGCAAGCGTGAATGCTGCCGAACGCAGACAGTTTCAAATCCAAATTTTCAACGTAAAAAAAAAATATAACCGTGAATGCTTCTGGACACAAACCAAGAATCAATTTATCATAAACTTACATCGCAAATTGAATTCCCTCGAAGAACCAATTTGGTATATCTCTGAATTTTTTACATGAGGTCTTATTTTTATTTCTATTGATATTCGGACCATCCTCATCTTGGTTGCTTTTCATACAACGTTTCGGCCGTTGTACTCTACGGCCTTCATCAGGTATCATCTGGTAGGTGTGGGGAAGTAACGAACCGAACCCTTTATTTATCCGACGGGGGTATATTGACCGTACTCCCCTCTTAGCATTAGTAGTATTGTTATATTGTCTCACACTAGGACTGAACCTAGAACCATCAGATTACTTAGCAGTAATTTGTCTGATGCTGTAACCACTACGCTATGTGTCCAAAGTGAGACAATATAACAATACTACTAATGCTAAGAAGAGAGTACGGTCAATATACCCGCGTCGGATAAATAAAGGGTTCGGTTCGTTACTTCCCCACACCTACCAGATGATACCTGATGAAGGCCGTAGAGTACAACGGCTGAAGCGTTGTATGAAAAGCGACCAAGGTGAGGATGGTCCGAATATCAATAGAAATAAGAACCAATTTACAGTGTAACTTTCAAGACATAATAAAGAGTGAATGCTTGAATGTTCAACCTTCTAGCTCTATTGTTGCGGCCTGTACACCTGATACAGACACACGTAGCTAGTCAGCAAGCCAGCCAAATCCGCCCCAAAACTGAAGAAGCCTATGTTGACCGCTTAGGTCGACAGCTTCAGATGAAATTCACGAACATACCATAAGGAATGCATGAATGCCGTAAATTGTATTGAATGAAGCGACGGGTAGAATTCGCGTTTATTGTCTGAATCAATATTTCATCTTGACAAAACAACTGATGAAATGAACCGAACAAAATGTTATGGATATTTGATGAAAATTTATACAATCGTCTCTTCGCGTGTTTCTGTTCATGAAGGAGAAGGCAAATCTGTCTCTCGTAATTCCGTCACTGACTTACACTCCCCTTGAAGCTATTTTGATGTTCAATCAAATGTACCCTTTATTAATAATCTATGTTCTTCGTAGAAAGCAGGGCCAACGGAGATTAATAAAATCGCCGACTTCTCGGCTGGGCTTGTAAGAAAATGTCAACGAAAACAGTCAACATCATCAACATAGTATCGCATAGTTTTTAAGTGATTCTGCCCGGCTGGTTATGTATGTATGTGTTGCACGTACAAGCCACGGCAAAGGATCTAGAGGGTTAAAAAAAATTAATATTTACTTCTTATCGTACTTAGAAAAACATTTTGTCATTTTTTTCATTGGGAGGTTCAATTTATAATGTAAGTTTATGCTAAATTGATTTCTTAGCTTGTGCGTAGCACAATTTTGATTTCTTAGTAATCACTACCCAACAAAAGGTGAAAGGAGTAACTTATTCATTGACAAACCCTTTTTCCAATCTCTTATTTGATCAACCCCAACAAGGCAAGCTGCTTAAATCTAGGTGGTTCTATCGCATTTTCACTGTTTTCTAAACGATTTGGGACAAAGATAACTTACATCCATTCTTTTACAGACAACATAGAACGTCAAAATGTTAAGAGAAACGCCTTCACGACCGTAACTTTTAGCCCAAGGTTCAAAGGGTAAGGTGGGATTGGTCGGAACTCGTGGTTAGTTGTAACACCTCACTTTCAGATGAAACAGTGTGTAGTCATCACGTGAAAGTCAATTATACTACCTTCCAAAAATTGGTATCAAATCGATGCAGAATGTTTTCCAGCGAATAGAAAAGTTCGAATATTTTTCACATCTTGTATGCTGCAAATAGAATCTATAGGATTACCTTGTTATTTCTGTTGTCCTTCCAAAATTTTATGTATCGTATGAAACTGGACTGTCCAGGGTTTTTTTTCTTTTTTCTGCTCATACTAAGTTAAAGTAATTTGTGCAGCAATACCTCAACTGTTGTAGATTAAAACCCATACTATTCAAGGCATTCGTGTATAGCCAATCACATGATGAATCATATAAAAAGATTTTATGAATATAACTCGTTGCAGACAAATACATTCAAGAGACAATGTTTAGTACCAGATGAATGGCTTTTCAAAAGTGGCATATTACTATTAAAATAAATGTCCATCATAGAACTTGCATTTTGGGTTGGGAGAATTGTAGAGCTGAAAATGTGCATATATATATATATATATATGTATATATATATATGTATATATATATATATATATATATATAAGAGAGAGAGAGAGAAAGAGAAGGTTCACGGTGTATTTTCAATTAATGATAATGCAAAAAGAAATAGAAAACAGATTTTGTCGGTTAGAATCGATAGGTTTCAAGAACAATTGAACCTGATAGGATAATAGAAAATGCGTTATTCAAATGCAAATGGGCTTTTTGTTAGGAACGAATTATTAAGATTCAATGGTTATATATGTAATTCTTACATATATATATATATATATATATATATATATATATATATATATATATATATATTGAGCACTCTTTAATTGAGGTAACTCATCCATTGTAGGCTTATACAATGCTCTTCCATAGAAATAGAGCACTCAGGTGGATAGGAAATTTATCCGTAAATAAATATATCGCTTAAATTCAGCCTTAATGACCGTCCACTTTCCTAGCTCTAAGGTAGGATATCGGCCTCTGGGTATGAAGTGAAGGTTTCATTCCTACCTCGTGGTGCTGGATGGGATAATGGAAAGTCTATAGCCACACTGAACAGATGTAATACATCGAAACAGCTGTCTGTGGATGACAATATATATATATATATATATATATATATATATATATATATGTATATATATATATATATATATTCTAAAAAGTTTTACAGCTTTAAACTACAATATATCTTTTTTTTAAAATGATGTTTCAATTCAATCACTCATTTTCCAATATCTGTCGATGCAATTTATGTAATTTTCTTCAGTGTTTTTTTTTTCCCGTTTTATATATACATTTTACACGCACGAATAAGTGAAAATTCCAAGCTGATTACTGACTTGTATAGTAAATCAAGGCGTAGAATAATAGCAAAGTGCATTTGTCGTCTGTCATGCAAAGGGGTGCAAGTGGCGTAGTTTTATGTTTTGATGGCTGAGTAAAAAGGCTGAATTCAAATGATGATAAAAATATAAAAAATGATAGAAACAAGAACCACATATTTTAATCTATTTGCGATCAACAAAACACTATTCTCACTGAATTGCGAATCTCTATTTTCTTACATGAAATGCGAATGTATCCATAATTTCCATATGCGCCGTAGTTCTTGACGGCACGGGTAAGCTAGAAAGTGCATGATAACTAAATAGATAAGAGTTTGGATCAAAGTAAAGAAAGAAGTCAAGTCATATATATTATATAATACAAAATTAGATAAAGTAAGAAAAACCAATGGGGATGTTTGACAAGGGAAAAATTGAAAGTTTACAATAATTATTATCATTTCCTAGGCAAACATTTCCCCTGCTAAGAAAATAACAATGCTTATCTTGTGTCTCGTTGAGTGATTCCCCCCTTTGCTTTGTTTTACATACATAGCAACTAAGAGGAAATCAAATTTTATCATTAAAAAAAATGTCGATTTAAAGCAGAAACTTGAACAAAGACGGTATTTTCCTTTACTTCAACAGTCTTGAGTTATATATCTTATACCAAAGACTGCTAAATTTGATAGCGACACAATCTGAATCGTACAAGTGACAGTTTTCCTTGGAAAGAATGTGCAAGCCATAAAATGTTGGTGGACAGATTGTAAAAAATAAGAACATCAGAATTGTACCGAAATAGACTTACAGATGAGAAATTGCCGATCACCAAAGACACGATCACCACCTCGACCAAACAACAAAAGACAATGTGTCGAGGTATTCCTCCCTTTTCACTCAGCTGTCAATACCAGTGCTCCTTGAAAGGTTCCAAGCGTGGTCTAGTAACCACCTTCTAAAAACGTTTTTTCATTTCAATTTTTTTAAGTTCGACTTTGTTCCCTTGTTTTAAGGAGGTGCTCAATTTACTATGATAATCCATCGTGAAATAGACATATTTTTTGCCACCACTGTGACATGCTATTATGAAACTTTTATGGGAAATCTTGGTTGAGATGAGGTTGCGAGAGAGCAACAACAAGAGAGTAAGTATATAGTTTTTGTTTTGTTGTTTTTTATACAGAAATTACATCCTTGTTTTTTTTACTTACTGGTTCTGTAACAACCGTTCCCATATGAAAGTGACTACATCAATCGGTTGCATGTTGGCACCTTCGATCTCACCAAGTTAATGTATTGCTCTATGTAACCCTGTGTCACTGTCCGAAGCGTCAGATGGGGTAGGTTGATTAGTAAAGTCCATGATGACAGAGAGATAAGCATACCGAGTGTGGGTCTTGTGAGAAAAATGAAGCAACTGAACTATGGTTATTCATTTTTCGGCAGAGGAGGCAATTTTTCGATAAATCGGGGGTTGCCAAAGTCGATGGGACAAAAAGGAGGTCGATAAATGCCGGGAAGAGTGAATTGAACTTTGGGGGTTAAAAGCTAAGCTCCAGATAGCAGGAGACGACCTGAAAGATTTTGCTTCAAACCTTCAAAGAAGAGTTGGTGATGAGGTTCGATTTTCTACATTGTCTACTTTGATGTGGGATATCCTTTTCTGACCTTACTGTTCATTTGCAGTCGAGAGAATATTTGCCTTACTGAACAACATTGATGTAAACAAGGGAAGAACAGACTCTGTTCGAAATATGTAACCTAGTTTACACAATATTTGGCAGTATTTGTCAACATGGAGAGACCATAAGACAGCACTATATATCAGGGGAAAAATAGGAGTCCGAAACATCATAAGGTCCATTAGAAAACTCAAATGGCAATGGGCTGGTCATGTAGTAAAAATGGCGAACAACCGATGGACATCATGACTCACAACATGGATTTCCAGCGATCAAAGACGTAACTGAAGCCGGCGGAATACAAGATGGATAGACGAACTAGACAAATTTTGGGAGTGTTGGCTCCACGACGCCCATGATAAAGACGTCAGGCAAATCCTGGGGAAGGTCTATGTCCAACGACGGACGATGATGATGATGATGATGATGATGATGATGATGATGATGATGATGATGATGATGATGATGATACAAATATTTTTTTCAAATAATGTGAAACTTTTTTTTACAAGACTCGTTTGTATTCAAGTGAGTATTTATTTGCGTTCCCAAAAAATAGACTCTCACTTTATTAGATAATGTTTTGTTTTTTCAAACTGTCTTCGCTTCTTAGATTACGAACGCTTTCTGTTTCGTCACATTGTTTCTATTTTGAGAATCGATTGAAAAAAAAAATGATAAGACGTAGTGTGACGTAAAAAGAAAAAAGTTAACTTCTTTTTTCGCCCACTCTCTCTCTCCTTTCCTTTCTCATTTATGCCTTGAACCTTCCCAAATTTGGTGTGAAAGATCTTCGGCATTCATAGAACTACTGTCGTCCGCAGCAGGTGAAACATCACGCCTCTGTACAACTCAAAATGATGAATACTTTGCTACTCACCAAAATATTCCCAACAATTATCAGATTAAGCAGACTGGATCCCATCACTGAACCTATACAATAAGATGAAAGAAATGGAATAGTGTTATATGGAAGAAAATCAAGCAGGCAAAGTAAGTCTTTAATCAGAACTATTTCTTTTGTATTTCCCATAAAATTTCCAATAGATATGATGTATTGACCCACCATAATTATCGTATCGGTTGATATCTAATTATATGCTATGGATTTGGTACATTTTTCCAAGATTTGGCACGTCTTGGGCAGTGGTTTTGGTACGGTTGATAACTTTCTTTTGGTAGCCCCGATGAGGGATCAAGGATTCCATGAAGGGGTGACTGATCAAAAAAGTCTGGGGATTAAGGATTCTATGAAGGCTAGGCTGATCAAAAAAGTCTGGGGATCAAGGATTCCATGAAGGGGTGACTGATCAAAAAAGTCTGGGGATTAAGGATTCTATGAAGGCTAGGCTGATCAAAAAAGTCTGGGGATCAAGGATTCCATGAAGGGGTGACTGATCAAAAAAGTCTGGGGATTAAGGATTCTATGAAGGCTAGGCTGATCAAAAAAGTCTGGGGATTAAGGATTCCATGAAGGCTAGGCTGATAAAAAAAAGTCTGGGGATCAAGGATTCCATGAAGGGGTGACTGATCAAAAAAGTCTGGGGATTAAGGATTCCATGAAGGCTAGGCTGATAAAAAAAAGTCTGGGGATCAAGGATTCCATGAAGGGGTGACTGATCAAAAAAGTCTGGGGATTAAGGATTCCATGAAGGGGTGACTGATCAAAAAAGTCTGGGGATCAAGGATTTCATGAAGGGGTGACTGATCAAAAAAGTCTGGGGATTAAGGATTCCATGAAGGCTAGGCTGATCAAAAAAGTCTGGGGATCATGGATTCCATGAAGGCTAGGCTGATCAAAAAAGTCTGGCGACTCCTTATTCAGATAATGAACATATTTCTCGTCCTTAATTCTGATCTTGCTCGTTAACTCGTGAAATTCAACGAATTCATTTTGGCATCTTGGCATGTTAAAGATTTTAGCAGACATACTTAAAGGAAATCTATTTATGCTCCGATTTCGAAATACGCTGGCAGAATAGTTATATTTCGTTGAGATAAGAGAGAGGCGACAGGCTAAAGCCAAAAATAACCAATTCGCGAGAATATTCAGTAAATATCTTGCATGACATAATTTAATCTAAAATATGAAAACCTTCTTCGTCAACATTAAGCAATGATCTGAGGAAAATGATCTAAAACGCCCACATCTCCTTTACAAAGGGCAATTCAAACGCTCGTTTCTATAGATTTTTTTTTAAAAAAAGACGAAGATCTTTGGAATAATCTGAAAGTAACACCCAAGCGAAGTGCAAAGTATGTAAGGTAATTGTTTATATGATTTTCTCGAAAAGGGGAGGTAATTAGAGTAGATTACAGAGACAATTTGGAACAATTTCCAAAACTGCACTTTATTGAATTTAACTAGAAAGAATATTGTTAGGGTTAGGGTTTAGGATTAGGATTAAGGTTGGGATTGCTATCAACAAAATAAGATTCTATATCCTTTTTCATATTTATATCACTAAAATGAATACAGTTGAAATTGATATCATAAAATTATTAGGTATATTTCTCTTTAGTCTTTTATTCGTTCCGAATTGTCCGCGTAATTTACGCTCTTATCATGTACAACGTTGATACTAATTACCTCCTTTTGTTGCGAACCCCATCCAAACAATGACTGTATGTAAATCGGTTTTCGAAACAGGAGGTGATGTTAATTGTGAATTAAGCTTATAGTTCAGAACACTAATATCATGTTGCATCTTAGCATTGCTTACATATCAAAATATGCTCTTTGTTCCAATAGATTTGAGATGAAGGTTTGTTATTGAGTCAGAAACTAAAATGTCAAAGGGGAGGTAACAAATAACTCTGACCCAAGCGGCTGCTACTAGTAACGTATTGTGGAATAAATGAAAGAAAAATTGACCATATAAAACTGTACATTATCATATTCAATTATAAAGGATATAATTTTGGATAGGGTTAGGGGTTAGGTTTAGTTTTAGGGTTGATGTTGTTATTAAGTAACAACAAAAAATAATTAAATATTTTTTCACAATTATAGAATCAAAAAGAAGATACTTTAGCAACTAATAATGAAAATTCATTCAACAACCCTGAAACTAACCTTAAAATTAAATCATACTTTTTGTGACTGAATTTGATAAAATACAGTTTTAAGTTTTCTGCTTTCATTTATTCCTAATTACATTTGTAGCAGCAGCAGCTGCGGCATAAATCAGCCTTACTATTTGTTATCTCCCTTTGAAGAGGCTCTGTCCATGGGTCGGTCGGTCTTCATACTGTTTCTCAGTTATTTCGAGTCAAAATCACTTGAAACTTAGAAGGAAAGTGTTTTGATAAGATGTCCCTGGTCTAGAAAAATCTTCCATTCAGGGTCACACGATCTGATAATGGTGGCGTTTAAACTTAGTTTTGGAATCAGTTTTTCAGCTGTTTTAAGTCAGATTTACTTGAAACATGATAGGAAAGTGTTCCTTAATAAGATATTTCTGACGCAATTTTTTCGTCTACTCAGGATCGTATGATCAGGAAATAATGGCGTTTAAACTTCATCGTGGACGCTTCATTGAACTTTCGGTTCTCGTTTATTAATAATTTTAACGCATTTTTGTCTTTCGTCTCAATTCTTAGTTGCTTTTTTATCACAAATCTGACTCAGGCCTTCATTCTACAACAACGAGTGAACAGCTCGACCGGAAATAACGAGTAAGACCATGGTGATAATCGAATTCACACCCTCTATCTAGTGGGAGTCCGGTGTACACTTGGCTTTCTCCGACCAGTCTGGCGCAGGGCTCCATAGCTTTTTACGCTGTTTATACGTTGTTGTAGAATGTTGGTCCAGGTCAATGGTTGTGAAAAATTATGTAACAAAAATGACCAACTGAAGATACATTTGACAGATGAAATTGTAATAAGGGTCAGCATTTAAGGTGTGAGTACTATAAAAATAGTTGTACTTGTACGGTAAGCTAATTTCTTTTGATGGTTTGTCTTGAATTTGTTGATAAAAAAATAACGTTTCCTGTTTTATTTGAAAGGGAGTCCCAATATGGAGGGGATCTTGATGCAATAAGTCCGTCTTTAAAACTGGGTAAGAGATGGTGTATTTGGTATTCATGACTGTGACCACTGTTGTTCTTGCTGTTTTTGTAGAATGAGTTTACTCTAATTGCATATCTTACACTAAAAAGTAAGGTAATTGTTTGGAATAGGTAAGATTTAACAATATGTCGATTTTTTGCAGGGGAGGTAATCGAGGTCGATGCTATTCGTGATCAGTGGCTACGACAGTTGAACTATCAATATCCGCATATTGTTCAATCTTACCTATTCCAAACAATCACCAAAAATAATGTGTGACGATAGTAAGAATGAAATAAGAAGTTCAATAGCCAGAAAAACTCTTTAAATAGGAGTGTTCATCACGAATTGCAAGATAGTTGATGAAAACCACCGGTTTGCTGCATTAAAGGCGGTAGTCAAAATATTAAAGTTAACAATTACGAAAAAGTTTATTATACATTGGAGCGATGTAAACTCACCATTTTTGCATGGATGTTCTCGAAATATCTCCGAATATTTCAGTCACTAAAATTAGCATCGCGATAATTACAAGTTTACTGCTTTCATTTGTTCCGTAATTGACTTATATCCTCTGCAGTTCAATTGTATGTGAGCTTTTATGTTCAAAAATATTGTTTTAAACGGTCGAAAGGGCTGACGCCGCTTCAATATATTAGGTATACGTACTGACCTTCAATGTATTATCACCTCAAAACCCTCGTGTTTTTATAGCTCTTGTCCCAATTCTTTTTCAAGTTCTAATAAAAATTTATGTTTTCGCTGGGAAATTAACTTTAAAGAATTAAAGGTGGACACTTACCTCCTTGAAAGTACTTCTTAAGAGTGCTACTATTTTAACCTTCACACTTTGAACATTCGTTCCTTTACGCTAATGCTATGCGTGAGAAGGAAGAGAGACGTCGAATTATTTTGAAAAAAAAAGAAATAATAGAACGGAAATGACGTTGTCATATGCGTGAGCGTTCTTTCCGTAACGGTATAATCCAAAACACTAAAATCAAATTCACGTTTTCAGCACAAGCAACTATCGAGCAGAAAGAAAAAAAACGTTTTCATCTTCGGAAACAGTCAACCAAAACAGTCAAAATAAACATGAGTTTTTTTCTTCAGTTTTCAAGTGATTCAGGCTGACTAGCTATCAACGTATGTGTCGCGCGTGCAGCCCTCACTAACTGAACAAGGGACCTTAAAATTAAAACATTAGTTTCAAATTGAGTCCAGATAATGTTTTTCATTTGTTTTTCTCCCGAATTCCCAGTCCCAAATAAGTTTTTAGTAAGTGTTCAGTTTACAATGCAAATTTATGCTAAATTGGACAATTTTTGTTTTTTAGAGACTATCGCCCCACAAAAGGCGAGAGAGGTAACATATTCTTCGATACCTTTTTTTTTTATTCTTTTTGGCATAGGATGGGGTGATCAATGAATGAGGTACGTCTCTTGCTCTTGGTTATGGGATGATCACTAAAAAGCTGTTATCATTTTTTTTCTAGACATAATATGGAGTAAATATTTATATTGTCACCCTCCGAGTTCCATTGATGCTGCCTGTACGTGTGATACATATACAGGCCAGACCAATCTAAAAACTGAAGAAACCAATGTTAATAGTTTGGGTGACGAATTTGGTTGGTGGTTTCTAACAGGAAAATCATCAAGGGGATTGATAGATGAGCATCCACTTAAACCTGGAATGAGGAAAAAATAAAATATTGAATAAAGGAACCATAGAATTAATGTGTTCAACCCATTGTACCAGTAAAAGACGGCACAGATTTTGTCAAAAAGACGGAGGTAGAGGAATCATCATCATCATCATCATCATCATCATCATCATCAGTCTTTTACCATCCATCATTGTACATAGACCTTCCTTCCGACTTGCCACACCTCTCTATAATGGGTGACGCAGAGCCAATATTTCCTGAACCTGTCCAGTTCGTCTCGCCATCTCATATTCTGCAAGCCTCGGTTCTGCATCTGATCCCTGGGGATCTATGTTGTGAGTTGTGATATTCTTGGTTGTCTGCCATATTTTCAACGTGACCAGCCCATTTCCATTTGAGTTTCCCAATGGTTTCTATGATGTCTCAGATCCCTGTTTCTTCCCCTAATATACTATGCTGTCTCGTGATCTCTCCATGTGATTTTAAGCATGATTCTCTCATGAGGACATTGCACGTTTCTCAGTTTACTACTCAGTCTCTTGGTTAGGTTCCATGTTTCTAATCCATTTGTGACTATCTTACGGTGCATTGGTTGTATACTCATCTTATAAGGATTGATGTGATTTTTTGTTCCTGACGATTGAGCTTGCTCTAGGTGGGAGAGATGTACCCTATACATGGGTGGAACGTTCATATCGATGATGACGAACCTATGACAAGCGTGTCTGCAGTGACATACCACAGATTTTTTGGTGACACAATTTTATTATCTTATACATACATGTATATTGAATTTTATTATCTTATACATATATATATATATATATATATATATATATATATATATATATATATATATATATATATATATATATATATATATATATATTTCAATTTATATTCCATCAAACTCCCGGTTCTATGAATATATCAGAAAAATAGATCGTTTTTCTATAAGCATTTACCTAAAACCTAAATACATGTATGTATGTATGTAAAGGCCACTTTATGGCTGACTTTTTGTGCCGAAGTTGTATGCACAAAGATTGATGCAGGTCAGGCCGGCGGTACCGATCCATCCTGTCGTGTCTGCGAGAACGGTGGTGGTCTCTGGCTGCTGTGCACAGGGTCGGATTTAAATCTGGAGGGCACCGGACATTTCAGGCCCAGTGGGCTACTCATATAGGGAATCAAAATACAAGGCAAATCACGTTTACACGTCAAAGTCTATTCATTACATGTTACTGGGACTGAAAAATAAATATGCTTAAAAAGGTCTATGGATCATATACCTTAGGCAGAAACATGTATACATATAAATACATGCAAGCAAAACTCCAAGTAAGTTTTTAGTATTACCGAACGCCAATTACCTTAGATTCGAATTACAGGCATTATTTTTACTAATTAATCTAAAACCATGGAAAGTGTTATAAGGAAATAAATTCCGAATTTAATTCTCAATGATCAATCCGTTTCTTACTGAAGGAACTCATTTTTTATTTATTACATTTTTGAATAGGCAGGGCCCGGGGTAAATGTTTTTTTGCCCTCTCTGTATCAATCAGAGCACGTTTGTATGAATTCTAAACCAAGTCTGCATGGTGAACCAAAAAACACCAGGTTGGATGGTCAGTTGTCAGATCTTCTAAGTTTGGCTTGATGTCACACTGCCTAAGATTAGTTCAGTTGAGCTTGGATGGTCAGTTGTCAGGCCTTTTAGGTTTGGCTTAATGACACACTGCTTAAGATTAGTTTTTAGCTGAGCTTAGATAGTCAGTTGTCAGGCCTTTTAGGTTTGGCTTAATGACACACTACTTAAGATTAGTTTTCAGCTGAGCTTGGATGGTCAGTTGTCAGGCCTTTTAGGTTTGGCTTAATGACACACTACTTAAGATTATTTTTCAGCTGAGCTTGGATGATCAGTTGTCAGGCCTTTTAGGTTTAGCTTAATGACACACTGCTTAAGATTAGTTTTCAGCTGAGGTTTAAACTTTTCCTATTGAACTTCTAACTCCATTAATTGCTTGCTTGAATTTGTCAACAACAATTTCTGGTTTCGTCTTTTGGTTTTCCTCATCAGTTGATGTTTCGTCTTTGACACCAATGCCTTTGTTAGTGTCAGTTGAATGCCCACAGCTTGTGGTAGACCAGGAGCTGGGGACCGCGAGCCAAGAGCAGAGAAGTGCGAAAACTAAATATATCCACAAAAAAAAGACCTATGAATAGGAATAAGACTGAAAAGGGTGGGAAAAGTGTATTGAATATTTAGGAGGTTTTGGATGAGATGTTAAAGGCTAGCTGAAATGATGAAAGTTTCAAAGAGAGACAAATCAATGATGTACGTTCAAATGTAATTTTCTGTCTTCAACAAAGCTTCTCGGAAGCGATATTTCGGTCCGAATACCAAACTTTCAGTTTCACTTCCTTTCTTTTATAGAACAACATATGTTCTTGACTCAGAGAATGGACACGGCGAGCCGTGTTCAAACTCGAATGGAGACAATATGTGTTCACTTTGCACCAGTGACTTTGAAAAATGCATAGATCTTCCCACACACACACACGCATATACAAAGCTACGGGTAAAATAGCACAGGTTGGAATGAGTTACGCCATCTCGGGTGCTTATCAATTTTAAGTATTTTCCGTGCATTGAAGGGTCGATCAAGTAGTAATTTTGTATGTGTAGGCAACCACTTACTTTTTTATACTTTCCTGATAAGGAATTTCTATGTATTATGTGAGATAACTCAAAAAGAAAATGATTACAGCTAAATTAAGTCTGCTTAGTTACTCAATAGAAACTGTTACTTTTGGCAGCATGTTGTTTTTGGGTGATCAAATTGAAGAAAAGGGTGATCAATGAATATATTACATCTCTTGACTTTTGTTTTGTGGTGATTACTTTTAAAATATTTTAACAAGGCTCCAGTGGAGTACTGATGCCAATTTTCAAGTCCGTGGACAGAACAGTATGACCAAGAGTGTTGGAACACACAAACAAGAAAGCACATGAAAAAACACATCAACAAACACACAAACATATGCACTTATTAATTAAATAATTAATTGATTAATCATAGAACCATTTTCAACGATGGTTCAATAAATTTCGATTCTTCCTGAACAATTGGCCTCAACACATCGATGTTCGCTGCCACTTACTCAGGGGGGCAGGGGGGCAAAATGACGTATATTTTGATTGTATCTTAGCAGCAATCCTATTACCAGCGCAGAATATTAACATCTATTTATATGGGTACATTAGGTTGGGGTTACATAAAACAATTGTACAGCACCATCAGCCTCTGTTGACTGTGTGGTTCCAACTTTCAAACTACATCACCCTAGGTGAGAAGACCTGCTCCAGGGGTTCGGGGAAATTCCCCGGTTGACCCCCCCCCCATCCTCAACGGACGCCCAGATCCCTGCATATTGATGGAGCCAGAGAGATAAAAGCTTTTCAGGTGAGCCAAAAA
Organism: Thysanoteuthis rhombus; assembly: GCA_963457665.1. Taxonomy (NCBI): domain Eukaryota; kingdom Metazoa; phylum Mollusca; class Cephalopoda; order Oegopsida; family Thysanoteuthidae; genus Thysanoteuthis; species Thysanoteuthis major. The sequence continues at coordinate 6,374,139 of OY735212.1, read as the reverse complement.
AATTATGAAAGCTAGTCCAAAATAGAATCTATCGCTTAAAATGCCATGTATTTATTAGCTGATTCAGAAAATTCATGGCATTTACGATCTATTGAATTCTCCTCTCTACTATGGATTGCAGAAATAGCGAAATGCCGTTTTTGAATACATATTTTTTTTCTCAGTGGAGAGGCTACTGTTATTGTTTATGTACTGAACTAACGACGTAAAGAGCGAAGAGAATTTTCAACAGAATGCATTCCATCTGGAAGTTCCCTTCAATCACTGCCGTGGTCAAATCAGCGCAATTGTATGATTCTAAAAGCTGGGGGCTAAGCAAACAAAATACACACAGAATTAAGAGAATCCTCAGCTGATGTTTTTGCGAAAAATCGTTAACGTTTACGTGCCTGGACAAAAAACAAATCAAGAGCTACCTACAAAAGAAAGATCATTGAAATTCCAGTATAAAGGGCGTTCGCTGCTCCATTCATTGAGAACGTGAAAAAAAAGTCCCATATTCGCCTAGCAGGGAACTCTTCAATGGAGGAGGAGACGAAAATACGTGATAAAAGGGTCTTGAAGCTGAATTTGCAAAGGTGGCGATTCCAAGGAAAGAGGCCAGAGAGAAATAAATCGAAAATGCTATTTTCTATGTAAATCTTTGAAATTATACATTCAACTTGTTATGAAATTTTCTTTCTGCCATTTTTGTGATATTTTATAATAAATGGACTAACTCTTTCCTTTTCTCCATGTTTTGTAGATTTTTAGTTGCATAAAATACGCATATATTCGTTATAGAAGGGAAAATGGAGTCGCTGAATTATGCTCAACGTCTAATAGCTGATATCACTATTCATGCAAATGAACATGTCTGGTTGCTACAGGGTCAAACTCTGCTTCTTCTTTTATTCCAACTGAAGATGATTACCGCAGTTTTTGTATTATATAATGATTAATATAAAATTATAGTATAAATGTATTTATAAGGGAGGGATACGTTTAAATGTCACTTAAATTTTCGGAGATATGAGAGATTTGTCATTTTGGCTTAGTCGGTTAGAGAGCAGCCTTCAGATCACTTGACTCGGATTTCAAATCAAGGTGCAGGGAATTTTGATTCTGTTCCTCGGTTTGATCTAACGGGACGGGACAGAAGAACAACAAAGATTTCACTCCCCTCAGTTATACATGAACATTGATCCTGTTGTCGTTATGATGGGAAAACTGAGTGAACTCCAACCTCCAACTTGTCCTGGTCTTTGACAAACATCATGAATCTAACCCTCTCTTTATACTGTCACGTTGCCAACTGTTTGAACCTTGTTTAATTGCTGGAACAGCAGTAGGATAGATAGATGCGTGATCGATTATCTAATTCTCTCTGTATTCCGCTAATGGCAAAAAATGACTATCCTATCCACGCACGGCTTGAGGGGCTTGAACCCCAGCCTTTTTTCTTCTTTTCATCTAAAGTGCCTACCGAGTCTAAATTCAAAAAACTATCTCAATAGAAAACATGACAAAAATAATGCATTAAATATATATATATATATATATATATATATATATATATATATATATATATATATATATATATATCTTTGCATTACCGTTGGCTGTTTCAACTAGACAAAAATAATGCATTATATATATATATATATATATATATTTGCATTACCGTTGGCTGTTTCAAATAGAGTTTGTTTATATATATATATATATACATCCCAAGGGTCACAGTGTATTTACATTATCAAGGCCAAGTTATACATGAAATGTGTAACAACGGGAGATCATTTTAAGTAAGAGTTTCAATATAATATAACGCGATTTATAATCATTTTGTTGGGTCATATATCCATTTCTTTAACATGTATATAAATATATGGCATTGCAATTTTCATTTCATTAAATATTAGGGGAGTGCCATTTTTATACTGAGCTTTTGTCTTTCTGGGTCCCTACAACTTCTGAAAATCTGTGCTTCTCACTTATTCTCTCAGTTATGATAGACATTGATATAAGGGTTTGAAATCGAAGCTGAAAGTTCCAATCGATGAAATCAATTGAATAGCTTCAGTAGTGCCCTTACGCTAGCCACAGCCATGGCTGGCCCTGATTGGGCTCCATGTATCACATTTCTGCTTAGTTGACCATGTTTTGCGATATGTGAAATAGATTCAGTCGCGACACGCACCCGTATTGGCAAGATCCAAAAGGGAAATTGAATTCTAAGGCACAGTTGTGGTTAGTCATTCAATAGAAACTGATATGTGACCAATATCATCAGGCAAAATACACTGTTGGGGATGACTAATTAAGAAATTGGCAAGAGGGGAGCGTAACGAATAAATTGCTATTCTAAGCTTTTGTTGGACGGTGATCACTTTAAAAGTCCAAGTTTTCAAAATAAAAACCTGTGCATAAACTGTGAAACCAATTCAGTGTGTGTCCACATTGTTAATTGAATCCCAGTTCATGCAGGAAAAAAAAGTTCGGTCTCTTTATGGACGTACCTTGTATATAATGTGTACTTCGAACCGGCACGCATATACTGCACTTTAATCCTAAGCAGAAGTACCCGGGAGTGGAACTTTGATCGTAAGCGGTGCCCACATAAACTCTGATCATAGGCATAAGTGTTGAGCCATACGTTGATCGATAATCATATTGTATATACTGAGGATTTGGGAGAGAAATCACCCGACACGTGTTTCTTGGCTCAACTGTTAACTAGATTGAAACTGAAAATAATCTACCACTCTTAATAAAAGGTTGAATAAAGAAACGCGTATCGGGGAATTTCTCACTCAATATATATATATATATATATATATATATATATATATATATATATATATATTGTTGACTATTATTTATTCGATAATATTAGATTGTAATGACGAGTTTAAAAGACCAAATGAGATTTCTTTGGTATGTTTGGACGTTTCGTCGGTGCATTTTGGTCTTTTTAAGAAAGTATAAGTTATTTTAAACTTTTTTTAAAAGAGCCATAATGCGCTGGTGGAACGCCAAAATAAACTGAAGAAATCACACCCGTAAAGAATATGGTCTTCTGAAATAGCTATATCCCTCTAACACATATATATATATACATATATATATATATATATATATATATATATATATATATATATATAAATATATATATATATATAAATATATATATATATATATATATATATATATATATATATATATATATATATAACTATTAGCCATCGTAGCATACGCTCTTTTATCCTCGAGTGATTCAAGACCATCTTCTAACGAAGCATAACACTTATTTACTTCATCGCTGACTCTCCTCAATTAGTTTTCTTTTAATAGGAATAGTTTTAACACTTCGTTCTTTCCTCTGATGAGTATCAATTTCTTATCAGTTCGTGAGAACAAATTTTCGAATGTTTTTATCAGCTGTCCAGAACTTTGGAATCTTCATATGTTTTTCTATGAAATTCGATGGTTTAGATTCCATGGAAGTTTCAGATGTAAAGAAAAGAAATTGAAAAATAATTCTATGATATATTATACTTTCATTCTGTAATGGTTCTGAAGTAGATTACAACTCTGACGAGAAAATGAAATGTTCATCTATGTAATTCTCAGGTTTTCAGGGAAACCTTTTGAATTGTGATAATTAGGAAAATTTGATTCATTTTTCACGATGATTAAAACCAAATTTAAGGCACGTAATCTTTCTTTGGGAGCGTTCTAAAGGACTAAAAAAATCGATTGGGAGTGAATGCATCCTTTAAAATTATAGAAAAGGAACTTTTACTGTTGCCTAAGGAGCTGCAAGCGTTGTTCGTGTGAAGAGGATAGAACTAAATTCAAAAATTGATTCATGAAAGACGAAAGGTTGTTTTCTTCTTGTTGGGCGTCTCTTTGTTTGCTTTGGTGGTGGTTTTCCATGATTCAATATGGCGACGGAGACTTCAGTTTGATTAGGGACTATTAGAAAAATAAAATTTGAGATATTTTAACCGATCAATAAAAAGAAATTCGACACATTGCAACGAGCACAAACACATTCGGTTATGACCCTTTTTTTTTTACTTCTCCTTCTTCTCCTCGTCTTCCTTCACTTGATTTTTCTTCTTTTATTTTTCCTTTGTCTCTTTTTCCTCTTTCTTCTCTCCAAACCCCCTTTTTCCCCTTCTTTTCCGTTTTTATTCTGCTCCTCCTTCTCAACTTCTTTGTTTCCTTCCCTTCTTCTTTTCCTTCTCCTTCTCTTTATCCTTCTTTTCCATTTCCACCTCCTTCATTTGCTCCTTCCCTATTCCCTCTCCTTTTCTGTTTTCATTCTACTACTCCTCCTCCTCGTACTACTTCTTTTTCTCCTTCTTTTTCTTCATCTTTTTATCTTTCTTCTTCTTCTTCTTCTTCTTCTTCTTCTTCTTCTTCTTCTTCTTATTATTATTATTATTATTATTATTATTATTATTATTACTATTATTATTAGTATTATTCCTCCCTTCTTTGTCTTCTCACCGTCTTCCCTCTTCTTTTCCTTTTCGACTTTTCTCCTCCTCCTCCTTCTCTTCCCATTCATTCTTATTTATTATGAATTATTTCGGTTAACTAACATATTTGTTCCACAACACAACACGCAAGACACATGTGATACAGTTGCTGTTGTCCCTCTTATCTGCCATGTCGATTTTTTTCAAATAAAAGCCAATCGATATATTCCCCAAAGTCTTCTAATTGATCAATTATACGTCAGAGTCCTTTCTGCTCTTTGATAGTGTTCATAAACATTACTGCTATAAAGAACGTACATTTCTCCTCTCCTCACGTTATGCATCTGTTCCTATTAAAGCGACTAAGAACACACATCTTTTCTCTCCTCACGTTTTGCATCCGTTCCCATTAGTGCTACAAAGAATGTGCATCTCTCCTCTCCTCGCGTTATGCATCTGTTCCCATTAGTGCTACAAAGAACGTGCATCTCTCCTCTCCTCACGTTATGCATCTGTTATCATTAGTGCTACAAAGAACGTGCATCTCTCCTCACGTTATGCATCTGTTCCCACTAGTGCTACAAAGAACGTGCATCTCTCCTCTCCTCACGTTATGCATCTGTTATCATTAGTGCTACAAAGAACGTGCATCTCTCCTCACGTTATGCATCTGTTCCCATTAGTGCTACAAAGAACGCATATCTCTCCTCTCCTCACGTTATGCATCTGTTCCCATTAGTCCTACAAAGAACGCACATCTCTCCTCTCATTAGGTTATGCATCTGTTCCCATTAGTGCTACAAAGAACGTGCCTCTCTCCTCACGTTATGCATCTGTTCCCATCAGTGCAACGACGAACGTACATCCCTCGAATCTTAATCTTTTTCACGTTTTCCCATTACTGCTACGAATTAAGGGCGTCTGTCTTATCCTCACACCATGAATGAGTTTGTATTACTGATACGGAGAACGCACATCTCTCATATCCTCAATCTCTCCCCTATCCGGACGTGTTGCATTTGCCTCCATTACTATGTCAGAGAACGTACATCTGTTCAATCCTCATGTTATGCATGTGTTTATATTACTACTACAAAAAAGCCCATCTCTCCTATCCTCATTGCATGCACTTTTCCATTGCTGTTGCAAAAAAAAATATACATCTCTCCTATCCTCACATTTTGCATGCGTTTAATCACTGTTACAAAGAACGTATACATCTCTACGTTGTACATCTGTTCCCGTTATTGCCATGGATGACGTGTATTTCTCTTATGTTCACGTTTTATATGTGTTTCCATTATTCCTGCGAAGAATGTTTGCCATTTTAAATATGGTATCTATTCTATAAAGTTCTAAAGTGTGCGCAGGTTTGTACTATCAAAAATCAAGAATTACCGATCACAGCGGGAAACAAAGGCTCACTTTAAGTCAACATGCCTCAATTTACGCACAACACACATTCCTAGAAGAATTCGTTGATTTTTGTTTTATTTGCCCTCACGTGAAAAAGACTGCTTTTATTGCTCAAAAAATCAGTGAACGAAACAATACAAACAGTGTTTAGAAACAAGGAAAATACAATCAGTGGGCTGATTACAAAATCAGACAGAGAAAAAACTAAAGTTTTTATTTTGTTTTGTCTTGTTTTCCTCTTTTAATTTCATGCGCTTTCAACCATCAAAATTTCCAGGAATTTGCCAGTCTTGAGAAAGGAAACATTTAATGGTTTTATAAGAGGGTCAATTCAAAATGAAATATAATGCTAAACTTAACTCTTATTTTCTATCTGTTATTCGTAACTACGATGTGAATTGCTTTTTCAATGCTTATGTATCATATTATGTCAGTTTGGCCAGATGGTAGTACCTTTTAAGGAATCTAACCCTAACCTGACAACAAACACATTTTTCTTGGAGTAAAAATTCTACTCAATCTTCAACCTTAATCCTGATCAAAACGCCTCAATAACATATGAGTACAATTTGAATTCATTAGTCCGCTTTGCTGTGCGAACTACTAACAGAAAACAAGTTTTTTCATCATTCTTTCCTGGAAAACCCCAGCTTGTTATTCTATACTCCTAAAAAAGATCCGACATCATATCAAGTAGTTTTCTTATTTAAAATGTTTTTAATTTGTATTTTTTTTTTTCATTTTTCTTTAAATTTGCATTTCGGAAGTCTTACTGTTAGAGACACAGAGAGGCACCCCCCATCACTTGGCACCCGGGCTACTGCCCGTGTTACCGGTGCCAAGGACAATCTCTGTATCACACAAACAGATGCATAAATATGATCACACACACACACACACACACACACACACACACACAAGAGAAAGAGAGGTGTGTTTATCCGTTTGTTTCGATTAAATTAGAGACAGCCCAAGAACGATTCCATTCTTGTCAATCGTTTTGAGAAGGGTCATCAACATTTAAAGGGTTTTTCGGACTATTGAAGTCCTTCTTGTTGTAACACAATATTCCACCCGATCCTTCTATGGCCTTCTTCAGGTGTGATTTCCAAATCTGATAGCAGTAAACAAGATTTTTCTCTAAAAGTATCAACGCCAATAACTCTTGATTCGGGTGTTTTTCTTTCTATTCCTCTGTAGCGGAAGCAACATCGGATTGACTTTTAAATTCACTTGACATGTTGATGTGTGCTGCTTCTTTGATTTTCCTCAGATTCCTACAGCGTCCTGTGTCTATTATTCGGTTTTCTTCCCATAGAGGATAGTGTTTGCCTTCCTCCAGATATGGTCAGCCATTCCAGTCTTTCCTATCTCGCCTTTGATTATGGATTTTTTTTCACTGAATGCAGTTGAAAACCTATGAAAATCAAAGAAGCAGCACACACCAATGTGTCGACTGAGTGTGGAATGTATAAGTCAGACAATTCTAATTAGGTCAGGAAAGAAAACACCTGAAGCCTACGATACACACACACACACACACACACACACACACACACACACACACACACATATATATATATATATATATATATATATATATATATATATATATATATTATTTCCTGACTCCTGAATGAGCATGAAAATGTATTAGCTATTTGTTGATGAGTACAGACTTCATTGTATTTAGGCAGTGTTCAACAAAACCTCAAACTTGAAAAATATGCAAATTTTGGACAAAAAGACATACTCATAGTTACCTCAACAAAACTGTTTCGAAAAAGGGTTTCAAATGGCTATTTAGATCAGAAGCACCAATCGATTGATGGAAAAGTTCTGCAAAATTCTAAACTCATAGCTAATTTTATAGTTTTATAGTAAATGTTTTGCCGAAATGTTTTATTGTTGTGACTCTGTTGAATCGCTATTATTGCCAATTACATTAAAAAAAAACAGACTTGGTGGACTTTGAACCAAGTGATGATTGAATCCACCGAGCATTTTATCCCAATCAGCGAGGATTGTTTTGAGTTCCTGCAGCGTATTAAATTGATCTCTCCTTCGAAACCCTTTCTCGTCGACCATTTCTATACATTTTCAGTGATATCAAGATTAGGGCTGTTGACCAGTCAGATCAAGACTTTTACACTCTGCTCCTGTAGAAATCGTTCGGTTACGCTTACAACGTGAACAGGAGCATTATCATGCTGAAACATGAACTATGGGTCGCCAATCTGAACAACTTCTGCTAGTAAAATTGCCTTGCTTTGCAGATCCACCTGTCCTGCCGCGTTTAATCGCCTCTCATCAAACTGTAGTGCCATTCTTCACCATATGCTATAACAGCCAAAAGTATGGGCCCACCACCTGTACTTGCACGCTTTGAAAAGGTTCCTCTCGGGTCGTACCAATAGAACCGAAAGCTATCTGGTCCATCAACGCTGAACTTTTTCTCGTGTGTAAGGAGGACCCTACGCCACTCCTTATCCTACGTCGGATGTAATCTTGCAAATTTTTGTCTGTGTTGTTTGCAAAGCTTTTTCAGAGCAAGACGCTGCAGTCACTCTCTGCGCCTGAATCTCTATCTTTTAGTGTTTCGTCCGACAGTCTTCAAAAAAGTTCAAAAAGAGATATGGTTTTGTTTTCAGACAAGGTATTAGACTGATTAGGGCTTTGCTGCAATGCTCTGACCTCTCATCACAATAGGACATTTCCTTGGGTCTATCTCCTCGGTTTTTTTGGCTCTATAATAATGTGGATCATGTGAATAATTCTCACACGTGTGTGACTTCAATGAATTTGTTCAGTTATTGCACGTTGTAGTAGTCCCTGATTCCGAAGTTTAAAAAGTCATATGACCTTTGATTTCTGTTCCACACTGTGAAGACTTGACACCATTTTTAACAGCAACAGTAACTGATGAATTGAATTTTTGAATCCTTATAATCGCGATTTCGAAGTTTAGTTGTAATGCAAATTTTCAATGATAGAAATTTCGTTAAACCCGCTCAACTCATGAGCACCACTCAATTTCGTATTAATTGACAGAGCTTTTTCAAATGAACAACCCAATAAATCTAAAATTTAGATGGATCATTCCAGATCAAAGTGGATTTATTCAACCTTTTTTAATTCGAGTGTGAAGCTCTGTGGTGCACTGTATGTATTCCAAAGAGCGGCTCTTTGAAATTTAATGTGTAGCTCGCGGGAATGAGTTAGCAGAACTCATTTTCTCATCACTGGTAATACAAAGAGAATTTTAAAATTTCAATCTTCATAATTATTCATCGGCTAGTGCAACACCACTGTATTAAAATGTAAGTTTGATATTCATGGTTAGGAATTATATTCAACTGCATTTTATAATTATAATTATTTAATAGAGAACCTCAATTGAAACAATCATCAGTCAAAATTTTGAGACCGTTTAGTGTACTTACAGATTAATGAAATTCGGCAGCGGCAGCCTCTTAATGTATATCATTGAACATGGACTTTCCCCAAGACTTGCAGAGCCTTTACTTTCTGAATTGATCTAGCTCGTTATACCATCTTCGTTTCCGTCGGCCAAAATTTCGCAAATGATCACTCGGGATCCACGTTGCGAGTCGTGATGTCCGGTGGTTGTCTGACATTCTAGCAACACGTTCAGCCCATTAGCATTTGATTTTTCTAACCATTTCCATGGTGTCGGATTCCTGTCTTTTCTCTGCTATACAGCACTATCTTATGATCTCTCCATGTGAGGTTGAGCATGATTCTCTTACATGCAGGTTGCAAAGTTACGTTTCAGCTCCATAAGTGACTATCGGAAGAATACATTGGTTGTACACTCGTCTTTTAAGGACTAATTGGCTTTTCGTGTTCTTGAAAGTCGAGCTTGCTCTACTGAAAGCTTGCTGAACTAGTGTGATTCTTCGCTTTATTTCTTCTTTTGAGGATTTCTTGGAGACCCACTGTCCTTGATGGATTTATGGTCTCCTTTCTCCAGCTTTGCATCCTCGATTTCGATCATTTGTCTTTATTGCAAATGTATTTGTTATACATGACATTTGTTTTTGTTGAAGTCCATGTGGAAGCCAACCTTCTTGCTTGCTTCATTCAGTTCGTCTAATGTTATTTGTAGAATAGCAGTGAGGACGATGTCGTCAGCAATTCTGAAGTTACTTTGATATTCACCGTCTATCTTGATTCCTTTGTGTTCCCATTGTTTCAAAGATCATCTCAAGGCAGGCTATGAAGAGTTTGGGTGAGCTGGTATCACCTTGTCTCATTTCTTTTTAGTTGTATGGGCTCAGAGTCTTAGTGTAACCTGATGGTGGAACTGCCGTGTCGGTTGATATGTTTTAGTACTCTGACGTGTATGAGGTCTACATCTTGTTGTTTTATTGTATCAATGACTTACTGGGATTAATACGCATAAAAAGTTTAAAGAACCACATATCATGTATGAACAAGTTTGACTTCGCTAAGGTCGAAGATCGTTACTTCATTAAAATCTAAAAATATACAAAATAGGATTGTGTTCTCCATGCAATATTATTCCATAACTACGTACCCCATTCCAACTCCTTTATCAGCGAATAATGGAGATTTGTGGAGTTCCATGCAGTTTGGACAATCAAAATATTTTTGTTATCATTAAACTCCGTATTAAAAATTCAGAGAAGAATAATGTAGCAATAAATTTCTTATAATTATTTATTACATAGTAAATTTGTCACACTTGCTGTTTAAGGATAGAACGAGACGTGATAATGGCGCGTGCAGGATAGAATAACGTTTGCTTGATAAGCTCGTCCAATGTAAACACTCGAAACAGAATGGAAATAAAGGTACATATCCGTAGGGGAGATGGGTAAGGCTTTTAATCAGCAGTGGACTTTTAACGGCCGCTGATGATTTTATGACTTGGTACATAGGCCAAGCAACTATTTCATGTAATTCCTATTAAAGAACACGTCAACCTGAGTTAAGTGACTTCGTTGTCAGTTTTTGCGAACGTAACTCAAGTATAACGTCAACAGTTTTTTTGATGAAGTTGTTTACATTGCTGTTACAAATGAGTCGAAGTCAAAACTCAAGAAATACAAGAAATTTGACAATGAAGACTATTGCATACGTACATAAGCTTATATTTATATTTTGGGAACAAAATGTGCCTCCAGCAATGAAAACTAGAGCAAATTTTATTCATATCCTGCAGCTCTCAAAAAAAAAAAAATATATATATATATATATATATATATATATATATATATATATATATATATATATATATATATATATATATATATATATATATATATATATATATATATATATATATATATATATATATATCAGTTGTAAACACTGTTTGGTCAGCTTTCTTTTTTCTTTTCTTTCTTTCCGTACTTTTTTCTTCTCTTTCTTTCTTGTTTTTTTTTTTTCAATCTTGAGGATTGATTTTTCAAAAAGGAATAATATGACGTAGTCTGACGTCGAAAAGAAGTGATATATTTTTTCATCTCTCTTGATATACGTCTCTCATCAAGATAACAGCTTTTTCCATCTATTAGAGATGCAGTCTATCTCTTTGACAACCCCCTCTTCGGAACACTTTATTTCTTACAAACGCAGTTAACCAAATTCGAATCTGGTCTGAACATGACATTTCTGTCATTTTTACAACCGTCGACTTACGTCGCAGTTAATAAAAGGATAAATTCAGATCATTGAGATACTAAACTGATTTCCACACAGAATTGTCTACCGTCTATAAAATATTGCAGGCTTCCTAAACAATTTTGAGAGATTTAAAATATAAAATATCTTACAGCCAAGAAACAGACCCCATAAAAGACTAAGCTTAAGTGTGTCTGGCTAACAAAATAACAATTTATGGACGGGTTAAAGAGAATGGAAAGACTGAATACTCTTATAAAGCCGCTCAATATTACTGTCTTATTTAGTTTAAGTGCAATAAAGCAAGTTTTAGCCTACATTTGACAACCTTAAAGAATAGGTTGTTCTCCTCCATCATCCATTGCTAATAAAATGTCCTTTAAAAAATATACGGAAAATACGTATAAAAAATAGATCACGTACTCCATATTTACTTACTCTATATTAGCATACTCATTCTACATATTTGCCTCTATTTCACATTGTTCGAGAAAAGCACTCAAAACTAATTTCTTCAGCGTAAAATACAAACGTCTCATAAAAAATAAATGAAAGCAATTAACATAAATTTATCTGACGCTAGTTGAATATTTTCAGAATTCATCTAATGCACTTCATGAAATTAGATTTAAGGAAAAGGCTGAGCAAAGTGAAAGTGAAAGTAGATTGTTTTTGACACTCTGGCATTCATAAGATTTAAGAATTTCAAATCTTGACAGAAAAAAGTCACTTATTAACCCATTATCGACAGATTCCTGGAATTTTGTCAAATTCAGAGTTGACTGCATTTATAACAAGTACAATCCTCACCTAATTTCGGGGAATGAATCCTTCAATGTTCGTATTTCACATCACATCAAAACTGAACCTATATATAAAATTAATATTTCCTGCCGTGATTTAAAATTACGACCATGTGATTGGTAGGAGATTATCTTACCAACTGAGCTAAACAGACAAGGTGACTATAATCATCTTCAATTGGAATAGAAGTAGGGGTGGAGTTTGACCTTGCAGCGTTTAGGCTTTCGGTTGTTGCGCAAATGACGAAAATTTCTATCCGTCACAAATATACAGGGTGGTAAAAAAAACAAAAAAAACTAAAAAGTTTGTTTTCGCTGTAAGAAAAATAGACTCTTCAATTCAATGTTGCGGACAGAGAAATATTGAAATAAGCAGAAAGAAAAAGTCCATAACTTTGCTTACCGAGAAAACAAAACTGTATAACTCAAAGTCCCCGCCGTATTTAAAACGCAGGAACTGAGTTACAACTGCTTCAGTTCATGGATCATTTTCATTTCAAAACGTGAAATTTGAAAGACTGATTTCAAACTTTAATTCATGCCCAGCTCTTTCCTCTCAATTTCTGTCATCTTCATCATCATCAGTTTTTTAGCGTCCGTCGGTGGACATAGACCTCCCTGGGGGATTCGCCAAATCTCTCTATCGTGGGAATCGTAGAGCCAATACTTTCTGAACTTGTCTAGTTCGTCTGGCCATCTTATATTCTGTCGGCTTCGGTTTTGCATTTGATCTCTAGAGATCTATGTTGTGAGTCAGGATGTCCAGCAGCTGTCTACAATTCCTGCAACATGACCAGCCCATTGCCATTTAAGTTTCCTAATGGATCCTATGATGTCTGTCTAATCGAATCCTTTTTAAGAAACCGTTTCAAAAGTTTACCATAGATTACTTATATAGACTAGAAAACACGAAGAAAAAGAACGCATACTTTTTTCTAACGCTGTTAGCAGAGAGAGTAATTGCGCATGGATCCGCTCAAAAATTTAATCGGTGTTTTCAGTGAGTCCAGCATCCCATGAAATTTCATTGAAATTCATTGATAAGTTTTAGAGATACCGTGTGGACAGTAATAAGCGTATACATTGATGTAATTCTTTCAAACGAAAATATACCTGTCAATCAGGGAAGAATTCCTGGATCCGTGCCAACATTTCATCTCCTCTTTCTTAATCTATTATCCAATCTTCCACGAAATTTCATAGAAATTTATCAATTACTCTTGGTTATTTCATGTGGGCAGACATGGAATTTTGGTGATATCACGTGGTTTTGACATAGAATAACGACCCATGGTATACGTGTGCATGGACAGCTCAAAATTCAATCCCTCTGTAGTTCACTTTCCACACCACGCACACGAAATATCATTAATGTTCATTGAGAGCTTTCGGAAATATTGTGTGGACAGAGAAAAATAATCGGTAATATTATGTAATTTTGACATTCGACTGAGAACTTTCGGAGACATTATGCGGGCAAACATGAAAATATGGCGATATTATCTAGTTTTGACACGTAGCTACGACGTAGGGGAGATAATTATACATGAATTTACTCCAAAATTCATTCATTTTTTAAGTAGCTTATTGTCCATCCCTCCATAGAATTTGATAAAAATTCATTGAGAACTTTCTGAGATATCCTGTTTACAGTCATCAACGTATGCATAAAAATAATTGAAAAAAAAACATCTTTCAATCAGATAAACTTCCTGGATTCGCACCCCCCCCCCCAAATATTACCATCTCATTTTTCCCCATGGCCCAGCCTTCCAGAAAAATGCATTGAAATTCATTGAGTACTTTCAGAGAGACCTTGTGGACAGGAGAACGAACAGACAAATAAATAAACGAACGAACGAAGAGTCACGAGCGAAAATACATTCCTCTTTTCAACTTCGTTAGTAGAGCTAAATAAGCATTTCATTACATTTCCAACAACACTGAAAATGACGTATTATAAATTCTAAAATGCTTGAATTATTTTTTTATATTTGTGGGTATTAAAAAATATATCTGTTGTACATTCCGGTAAAATGTAATTGATCCCCCAAGATCACATGCGCAACCGAGGCCGGTAGAATTTTAGGTGGAGAGACTAGCTAGACAAATTCAGAAAGTACTGGCTTCGCAACGCCCATGATAGAGAAGTATGGCAAAGACTGATGATGATGATCATGATGATGATCATGATCATGATGATCATGATACAAAGCGGATAAAAAGTCTGGACACGGGGACGAATATGCATAAATTTATTTAATGTGCCTGTCCAGACACTCAATAGGAACCGTCACCTGACCAACATCTTTTGGCAGCATGTCTTGTTTGGGGTGATTAATTAGAAAATTCTTTGAAAAAAAGGTGGTTGATGAATTAGTCATTACTCTTGCTTTTTGTTGTCCGAATCGAAAAAAAACAAAAAGCATGCACACTGCCCGACACAGATTAAGGGCCATTTTAGCATAAACATACATATTAAATTGAACCCTCCGAAAATTTATCTTGAGGATAGGTGAATTTTCAATAAATAAAAAGGAGTAAATGCTTAAATTTTCAGCCTTCAAGCTCCTTTGGTGCAACCTGCATGCGTCACACATACATACAAATCAAGCCAATACGCCAGTTAACCAGAATCACTTATAAACTGTAGAAACCTATGACGACTATGTTGACAGTCCTTGTTGACCGTTTCTAATATGTTCAGTATGTTCTCCAACATCAGCGATATACGACACGAGTGCCCAGACTTTACACGTACCCTGTACTTCCGCTATTATCTTTCTTTGTGTTTTACGAGTACAAGAATACAAAACTTTTACTCTGGATCAAAGCAAAGGCCAACCAATTTCATTTCATCCAAAATCTCTTATAATATATCAAGACTAGCAACACCAGATCGTCCTCGGTGATTCTGGGAGTTGGATATATATGATGATAAAAAAAGACGTGAAATCAAGAGAGAAAAAAAAAACGTTGAAATTACTTTTCGTTATACTGGAACGAGCCGATATGTAAGAACTTTTCTCCATCACTAAAAGGGATCAGCTTATTGTTTCCCCTTTTTTTTTTTTTTTAGTGATTCGTGTAAGAAATAAGCCGTTAATCAAGATTTGACAGCCTTGATTCGGATCTGTCATACAAAATTCGTTACCTGGGGACTCTTTATTACTTGGGTTCGAACCAATGGAAATGCTTGTCAATAAGAGCTGGAAAAAAGGGTAATGCAATAAGAAGTAGTGCTAAAGCACAGGTGCGTAATGGGTATTTCGAATCAAGTGAACAAATGTGAATACATGAGGTCATTTGGAATCAGTAAGTGAGCTATAAAGAACTCTTGGTCTGCAAAAATCGAACTTCTACGTTCATTGTCCATGCAAAAAAAAATACAGAAAAAATACAGTAAATCTTTTAAGTATATGATCAAGCACGAACTCTGTGTTTCTAGCCAACGATTTCTTTCCATGCATCTATTGGTCTAGCTAAAGGCTATGTAATAAACTAGTTCGGCAACTCTTCCAAATAACAAAGTTAGTTAGCCTCCCCAATCCCAATTTAGCACAATATAAAAATACTTACATAAATTCATTCAACGAAATAATTCAATTTTTAATTTTCCTGAAATTTATCATTGAAAATCATAAAACGTCACTTGCTGTACTGATTAGAAAAAAGATTTGGCACTTCTCTCGTAAAGTTCCTGTTTTTAACAATTTAATCTGAGCTATACATGGGAAATGTTCAAATGTTTATGAACTATACTGTATAACATTTATTGTGATAGCTTTCGATAAGAGAACAACTTCTCCAAAGTTATGATTAACGCACTTTGCTTAATGTAAGCGTATATCTAATGCGTCCAGGTTCTAACCACAAAGCTATTACACATCCTGGCATTATTACAAAAGGCAGAAATTAATCCATTTTATGAAGATAATCGAAGTTGACAAGAGTATTTTTGTGATATCAACTCAAAGTTTCAATAAAGATCCGCCTTCTCTCGTAAATGCATTTAGATTTAGAAGAAGGACACGTTCAAGAGAAGGAGAAATGTAGCATTTGTGTCTGTGCACAAGAATGTATTTATTACGTTCCATCGATGATGATGAGTAAATGTATTAATGTCTCTACTTGAATACTCTACACTGGTGATCAAAAGTGATGTCCAGTCTAAAAAACTGACTCTTTGGATAAAGTTCAAATAAAGTTCTAATTTCCTGGACAAAACATCGCTTTTAGTCACCACGTTATATATATATATATATATATATATATATATATATATATATATATATATATATATATATATATATATATCCTTATTGAATAAGAGCCTAAAAAACATTTGTCCGTTAGTTTGTTTGTTCAGTCATGGGAAAGTGGAGAATGATTTTATAAATCCCTGGTGCATTTTTCTAAAATATTCAAGAAAGAGGCAAGAAAGAATAAAGAAAGACGAACTACACGACTGCTTTCTGATATTCCACTCCGTCTATCCTCACTAAACTGCTACTACGCAAGCTGCTCGATAACTATGCACCACAGCAAAAACCGTCCCTATTCATTTTTGTAGCATGTGATATGGCATGCGTGACCAACATTTCTTCTTTAGGGAATAAGTCCAAGGCCAGTGCAGAAGCGGAACCCCGTACAACAGATACAGAGACTCCCTGGAAAATACTCCCGTCTCCTACGGCATCAACCCAAGCAATCATCTGCGCCAAAAGTAGTGCAAAAGCAGATAGAAAAAAGAAGCTCCCTCGGACAGCTAGACTTTCTCCTGAAACCGCTGCGGAGAGACCTGCCTTTTGCACATTGGCCTCACTAGCCACCTTAGAGTTTGCAACCCTCCCAAATCTTCGTTTGAGAAGGCAAGCAATAATAATAATAATAATAATAATAATAATAATAATAATTAGAAAAAAGATTTGGCACCTCTTTCGTAAAGTTCCTGTTTTTAACAATTTAATCTCAGCTATTCGTGGGAAATGTTCAAATGTTCATGAACTGTACCGTATAATAATAATACTTATCATTATATTTTTATATCATTATTATTATATTATTATTATATATTATTATAGATAATAATACTTATTATTATTACTATTATCATCATTATTATTATTATCATTATTATTATTATTAAAAAACTTATGACAATGCATAGAGTTTTACACCCTAGAGATGACACAGATAGACTATACGTTAAGAGAAAAGAAGGTGGCAGGGGGCTCATCAGCATAGAGGACTGTGTCCAGAGAGCTAAAGCCGATCTAGAAAAGTACGTGCAAGCAAACAGTGAAGACATTATGAAGAGTGCGCGAAACAGCGCAACAAACAACAAAGTAGTAAACAATGAAACAGCACTGCAAACTAGGAAAGAAAAATGGGAAAAGAAAAAATTGTACGGAGAGTTCAAAAGACAGATACAAGATGTGGCAGACGACAGATCATGGACATGGTTACGGAAAGGAAACCTGAAGAGAGAAACGGAATCGCTCATCATGGCAGCTCAAAACAAAAGCATCAGGACAAACTACATAAAAACAAAAATCGACAGAACACAGACAAACATTAAGTGCCGCCTATGCGGTGAAAGAGATGAGACTGTAAATCACATAACTAGTGAATGTAGTCAACTCGCCCAGAAGGAGTATAAGCACAGACACGATAGAATAGCAACAATGATACACTGGGAACTGAGTAAAAGAATGGGATTCAACCATGCGAAAAAGTGGTATCAGCACGAACCGGAGGCAGCCCTGGTGAATGGCAAGTACAAATTACTCTGGGATTTTGACATCAAAACCGACCACCTCATCCAGGCAAGAAGACCGGACTTGGTTATCGTAGACAAAAAGAGGACGACCTGCCAAATAGTAGACGTGGCTGTACCTGCAGACCATAGAGTAAAGGAGGAGAATGAAAAACGGGAAAAATACCAGGATCTAGCGAGAGAACTAAAAAAGATGTGGAACATGAAAGCCAGAGTAGTGCCAATCATAGTTGGCGCACTAGGAACTGTCCCAAAGACATGGAGGGCGAGACTGGAAGAGATTGGGATAGAGGGAAGGATTGAGACTGTACAGACCACAGCACTGCTAGGAACTGCACGGGTACTGAGGAAAGTGCTACAAAGACTGCAACACTAATTGTTAACAGTGACCAAACAAAGGATGGGAAATGAAAGCGGGAATGTGAACTGCAGCACTGGGGTGATAGGCGAAGGAGAGAAGAGATGTTGGCAGAAGACCTGAGGAGACTTATTGTCACTCAGCCTTCAGCAATGACCAATGGGCAACCGGTGTGAAACTGTAAACCGCAGTATTACTGTGGCCTATGAGAACTAGGAGAGAAGGGCTGGAGACTTGAGGAGACTTGCTGTCACTTAAACTCCAGTGGTTACCTCCAGGCAACTGGTGTGAGATTGCAAATAATAATAATAATAATAATAATAATAATAATAATAATAATAATAATAATAATAATAATAGTAATAATAATAATAATAATAATAATAGATAAAATGAGATCGGCAGTGAGAAGTTGATGATAATCTCAGAAGCACTTTTAGGCGGGCTGTATCGGGGAAATTTAGTGACATATTTACCTGCTTGGCACAAAATCGAAAATGTGGGACACTTAGTGAGAATCGAATTTATTTTGATATTATTAGCCGGCAGGACTAGCTTGCCACTACTGTTTCACGGTAAAGCGCCCAATTTACAAGTGGTTTTAACAAAAAAAGAAAATTATTGCATTAACTGCGATTGATGGAAATTTCAGTCGTGTTATGGCTAACCCTGAAATTTACGTTTTATTCTGATTCCCAGTTCAATCATTGAGACACTTTTTTTTTAAATCTCGTAATGGATAATCACTCTCTGCCCCTTACCACCGTTAATGAGTTGAAGAATTGAAGTCTTTATGTCCATGTGTGTTCTCATCAACATATTTTGACCGACTCTGCTCAAAGTTGAACGAGTGCACTGAATGACTTGATTGTTTATACGTCTGGAAACGACAAAAAAATTCGAAGGTTGTTTAAATTAAAATCTAATATCATCATTGAAGATAACTTCAAGTTCCACTTTTGCTTATCGATTGTGACTAGAGGGTGACCAAAAATTCACAATATATACACTTAGCGTTAAAATTCTTTTTTCCTGTCAGATAAAGCAGTAAATGAGTTTTGAAATCACTCGCTTCTTACCATACAGATCGCTGATGACAACAACGACAGTTTGAAATTTACCCAAAAGTCTTCTTTTATCAAATAAGTTATAGATTATTTATTTCATATATCAAAATGTCAATTCAATATTGTATCTCTTAGTAAAAACATATTAACATGCTTATAAAATCGATTTATTTTGCTCCCAATTTTGTTTACGCCGCTTCCTCTGAGATCCCCCCCCCCCAGCATACGAGTAGGGCAGCTATGTTTGCATTCCTGTTCGCAGGTATCTTTTGTTAATAGGACACAGCATGAACTTCAGTTTGTAGAATTTTAAAACGATATATATATATATAACCGTACACGTATTCGGGATAATATCACCGGTCCGAAACAGCGGCCATTTCAATGAAAACAAAATGAAACTTAATTATTGAATGAGCAACGATCCTCACCCTCACGACATCTGCTTGACCAATTGCAATAGATTCCGACATGGTGCCATCCCATCTTTCTCTTTTTCGCCCACCCTATTTGAATTCAATGCTGAAATCGACGGATCATAAGTTTTAACATCTGACTAATTGCGATAGCAAAGTCTACTCTCTAGGAGTTAGACAAAACTGCAAGTGTCTATAAGTGTGTGTTTCAATGTGTGCCTCAGTGTGTGTGAGTGTGTACGTGTGAGTGTGTACGTGTGAGTGTGTACGTGTGTGTGTGTCCTCAGTCCGAGAAAAAGTCAGGCGCAGTTTATCAACATTCAAGTAAAGAAATTACAAAACTTCACAATACCTTAACAACAATAAAGAAAAACGGGAAAGTCAGTCTCAATATATTCATGGTGTTGAGATGTAATGTTATTAAACCCGGTGACCTTGGTGGCCTATGATGTTACAAATCCAACATTGGGCATAATTTGTAATGATTCAATCACGCAAGGGACCCTTCAACTTGGTGACATCGTCTTTCCCTTCGTACCCTTTGGGCAAATTTTGAAGCTGTTAATGTGACAGGTCTGGTTAGTCACTTGATAGAAATCGTGAAGTCACAAACTTCTTTTGGCAGCATGGGTACGATCAATTAAAAAAAATAGGGGAAAGAGGATGATGAATGAACTGATTACTTTTATCGCCGCTCGTTGGGCGGTGATCACTAAAATAAGTCCGAATTTTTTCTAAAAACGTGACGTGAAAAAAAATCTAACGTGAACGCTGTCGAACACAAAGGGACTACTTCAGCATAAATTTACATTGCAAATCGAAACCACACTAGAAAACTTTTTTATATTCGGGGTAGGGTCCACCGTTCGTTTTTCTAGACGTGATAAGGAATAAATCTTAAGAATTTCAGCCCTCTAGCTCCATCGATACAGCTTGTGAGCTTGACACATATGGTCAACAAGCCATCCTGCCAGCCAGACAGATTCACTTACAAACTGAAGAGACCCATGCTGACAGTTATGGTGACAGTTTTAGTTGACGGTTCCTAATGACGGAGGCCAGTTCATCACTCATACTTACGACAGAGGAAACTTTGCCAATAATCCAAATTATATAAACAACATATTCAATAATAGAGATAATGGATGATAATGTAGACGCCGCGTATCTGGCTTATGGGACTTTTGTAAATCACACTTAGGACAGAGATTCTAGCAAAAATTGTTTGGCATCTAACTATGATAATATCTCGCCGTCACAGTTAATAATTGAAACAAATTTGAAGTCCTGTAAAGAAATTAACATCGAAGAATAAATATCACCAGGATAAATTCTATTCATGATTTCGCTTACGTTTAACCAAAGGAAAACGTCTAAAACAGAGTAAAAAAAAAACTTCGAAAATATAGATGTTAATAATTAACCCGTCAGAATAAAGCTTTAAAAAGATCGAAAAGCTTCTTTTTTCCCCAAAATCATTTAAAAAATCAAACATCCTTAGACAGGATCTAATGGAGTACTAATGCCGATTTTCAAGACAGTGAGGATCGGAGTGCTGTATCAAAGAAACAAATCATGACCACGATGATGTCAAAAAAGGTTTTATTCAAAGCATAAAAATCGTTTTAGAGGGGTAGGATGGAGTACTGGTGCCGATTTTCACACCTATAGATAAAATAGTACAGCCAAGATAGCTGGGACAAAAAACAAACAAAATATAACCTCAAAAAGAGTTGGGTTTTTTTCCCTTAAATATTTCTAAAAAGGGTTTAGCGGAGTGCTGATGCTGATTTTCAAATCTCAAGACAAAACGCTGTGGCCAGGAGCGCTGAGACAAAAACAAATGACTCAGCAAACAAACGTGAAAACACAGAAACGCTCACATATAAAAAAAGGATACCCCCCTTGCCATCTTTGGTGGC
>OY735212.1:6317236-6347236 GCA_963457665.1 Thysanoteuthis rhombus | reverse complement strand
TCGCCTTTTGTTTGGCAGTAATCACAAAAGATTCTGAATTTTCAAAAAAACAAACGAGCACAAACAAGGGACCAATTTAACAAAAACTTACATTGCAAACGGACTACTACAAAAAATCTGCTAGCAGATGGGAGGTTGAAAAACAAAAAAATGTTTTTCGCTGACATAAGTAAGGGTAAATGCTGAAATATTCAGCCCTCTAGCTCCATTGGTGCAGCCTGTAGGCACGATACATAGCCAGCTGAACCAACTTAAGAAACTAAGAAAAACCCATGTTGGCAGTTTTGGTTGACGTTGTCTAATAGAAATGACTTATGCTCCAATAAGCATGCCCTCCCTCAATCATCAGAAATTAAAGTAACATCATATTTGGATACAAATGACAGCTCATTGATCAATCTTCTCTGAAAACGACATTTAATTCTTAAACCTAGAGTTTTGCAGTCAGATCGAGGTTGTTAGATGTCATTTGCAGCACAAGATCGAATGTGTATGGACTCGGGACCAAATTAAGTGTATTTGGTACCAAAATGATCAAAAAACATAAAATCATAAAATTCATCATCGGATCAGGTGTGTATGGTCTTGGGACCAAATTAAATGTATTCGGTACCAAAATGATCAAAAAACATAAAATCATAAAATCGATTCTCAAATCAAATGTGTATGGTCGTGGGACCAAATTAAATGTATTCGGTACCAAAATGATCAAAAAACATAAAATCATAAAATCGATTCTCAAATCAAATGTGTATGGTCGTGGGACCAAATTAAATGTATTTGGTACCAAAATGATCAAAAAACATAAAATCATAAAATCGATTCTCAAATCAAATGTGTATGGTCGTGGGACCAAATTAAATGTATTTGGTACCAAAACGATCAAAAAACATAAAATCATAAAATCGATTCTCAAATCAAATGTGTATGGTCTTGGGACCAAATTAAATGTATTTGGTATCAAAACGATCAAAGAACATAAAATCCACCATCAGATCTAATTTGTATGGTCTTGTTCCAAAATTAAGTAGATTCAGTCTGACTACGATCAAAAAACATGAAATTCATGATCAAAGTAACCTTGGAGGAAATATTGATTGAATTATATATTCTTTCATTTATTGTTCCTGTACATTTATGTTGTATCATACCAATCGCGAGTAAGGGATTGTTATCTTTTGTGAGTTATCATTCAGTACCAATCATTTTTTTACCGAATGGATTTTTTAGTACCTAATTTGTCCAATTTTGGTTTTCCGAAGTACCAAATGTCAATACTGATTCAAATATTCACCTCTCAGTCTTTTGTAAATTGATTGAAGGCAAGCGTTGCAACCTCTCCAAACTATTTTAAGATATCTGTACCTCGCATGAATGAATCACCGTACCCTCGAGTCTTCTAGAACCAAAAATTCTGGTGAAAAAAAACCCTAAAATCATCTTTTACCTAAAATTACCTGAAATGAATAACAGCGTAAGATTCCAGCATTCCTGGCCCAACCATCGTAGAAACCCCAAGAAATCTTCTTTTTTTTTTCTAGCCAGTACCTCATGGAATACTCATGTAAATTTTAAAGGTTGTAATCCCAAAATGTGATTTGGAGTGCCCGGATACACACACACACACACACACACACACACACACAGACGAGCCAAGAGAGAAGAATCTGTAGCCAATTTAGTTGGTTGGTCGGCCAGGCCATTTGTGGGATGATTCGATGGATTTCCCGCTGTTGAAAAGTAAATTGAATGTTTGATGCTTTGAATTTCAGTCTATGGTGAAGGAATGGCCGAATTGACAAATATTTTACTTCCACGTTAATGAAGATTGAACCTACTATATTTCTAGTCAACGCTAAAGTCTTGGCCTAACGATTGTTAAAAGCCCATCACCGGGAGACAGCAGTCACGGACCCTAGTGAAAATTCTTGAATAGAAATTATGGTCACCTGCCAGTCGATTCATCATTTCAAACAAAGAGATCACTATTGATTACTCGTAATTAATTCTTGAATTTTCCTCTTCGATGTCGCGCCCCATCAGTAAATTAAGACTCTCAACCTATCTTTTCTTTGTTCACAAACTAGATGACAATTCCAACAGAGCCAAAAGGGAGCATTTGGACGGAATGCGTTGGATTTACATGACAGATATTTCCAGTTTAATTCAATTCTGCTGAAATAATGGGATGACTCAGGGGTGCACCCCCCTCCCCAGTGCTCTTTCTGCTTACAAATTCCTCCCTCTAGTAAGATGATTTATCACAGAAATCTACAAAATTTATAAGAGCTGTGAAATAGATCTCCGAAATGGAGTTTTCTGTGTACATTCGAAAGCCTTGATGTTCAAAACGAAATTCAGATTACTTGCCACTTTGTCGGCAAATTAGAGGTCTGTGTCCCCTCGATATAAATCATAATGGAATTATCATTGAAAGTTTGACAATGAGGGGTTTTATATCTATTACTTTTATCAAAAGCCTCGAACATTTGAACGTGTATTCTCTGGGAAAAGATTGGAATTAGGAAAATAGAAACAGTTTTCTGTCAAGTAGAATAACAGTACACAAGCAAGTTTTCCCACATATAATTATCTGCATAATGCAATGTAGCGCAACTAATAACAGAAGATTTGCTTAGTTTGACTTGGATGATCTGCTATCGTCAGAACATTGTTGTCTAGACTGAAACTTCCTCAGTTCATACTCATTTAATTTTCATCTTGACAATATTTCTCAAGAGGAATATGGCTATGATAATCATAGCTCGGTGGTTGCATTATTAAGAAATGTAAACTTCACTCTTAAAAAAATATAGCATTTTGACAGAGATAAGATCTTAGGTCCGCTTCAAGGTTTTCATCAATATTGTATAAACACATAATAAATGTCATCTCAAAGGTTAGTTTGAACTTAGCGTGTCACATCGGAGCAAATTGGTGTTTGTTAATATTTCGAACACTAAATTAAACAGAATGTTTCGGGTATTTTAGAATGTGAAATGTTCTTCTCAAATGATTTTAAGTTCTGATGCTTTGGCAATGTCAAAATTATATCACTGATGTGGACTACGAGAATGTTGGAAGGAGGGCTGGAAACTTGTTGTCACTCTGTCTCCAGCAATGATCTAGTATGAATATGCAATAATAATAATAATAATAATAATAATAATAAGAAGAAGAAGAAGAAGAAGAAGAAGAAGAAGAAGAAGAAGAAGAAGAAGAAGAAGACTGAAAAGACTTGCCGCCACTTGCTTTTTGGCAAGAACCAGTAGATACTACTAGTAGGAAAATTCAAATAATAATGATGATAATCTACATATGATTATTAATTGCTAGGTTCGTCCGTAGTTCACGGGGAAAAGGGAGAGTGACATTATCAGCAGCCTTGAATTCCCTCCATGTTCTACTTTCAATGCTTTCTTCTCCATCCCCAGCTATTCAGTGATGCATGTCACCCTTCCAACAGCACGGTAACCCCCAAACCTACCCAATGCAAACGGTGGAAATGAGACAGGCGAGACTTCTTAAAAGATTTTATTATGTTTATTGAAAAGTAAAAAAAAATATACGAATAATCCTCTATGATTAATAGGATAGACGTTATTTTGAGTATACGGGTATATTAGAAATTTTATAATACATTTGACTTTTGTGATGTCAAAAATTCATCTAAGTTTGGAAATATGCAGGGAAATGGAGGGAAAAAACACAAAAATGTCAATCATGTACAATGGTATCATTTATGCCTCTGAAAGAGTTTATTTAATTTGTTCTTAAATGTAAGGAGTAATTTCAGATAAAGGAATCAAATATGGAGAGCTGGCATATCGTAAATTTTGGTTTGAAAGAACTCAAACTGAATTTTGCAGAGATTGAACGACTATAAAGAAAAATGAAAAGAAAGGCGGTGGAAACAAGGCCCCCCCCCCCAAAAAAAAAAATCTAAAACAGTTGTGATATGAAACTTTTTTCTTCATGAATCAAATTTCATTCACATTTTTTGAATAATCTGATTTTCTGAAAGCTCCTTAATTAGAAAAGCGGAAAAATGCTGACACAAGATGCAAAACTCTCTTTAAATCATTACATCTATCTCAACGAAATTCAAAGACTTTCATTCTTCTCTAAGTTCAAAAGATCGCGCTTTCCTTTAATTTGCAAAGCTTCGTTTCATAATCCTACAGAAAGTACCTGGCCTAGCCCGGATTTCTAAATATCTAAAATGCAATCAGATGGGTTCACGGTACTTTGTATCAGTTGCTTTGAAGAGATGATACCTTCAGATGATCCGGGAATGTTGATTCTATAAGAATCGTTACTCATAAACATTTGAGAAATCAATTCTACACCCTTATATAAATTTGCCAAATCATAACTAAACAAATATCTGATAAAAAATAGAATTCAGTTCATGAAATTCTTTTCCAATTTTTTATATACTGTTCTAATCTACATGATTACCATGCGCAAATTCTTATTGATCAAGAACTTTTCGACCCTAAATTAACCTGAAGCGACCTAAAGAGGTCAGTTGCACCTATCCCATGTTCTTCTTCGATTAGAGTTACTCTAATTTTCAGCCCCCAGGGTCCAGCCATTTGGCAAGTCATACGACACAAACAAATTATCAATCGCCAGCTTTATCGTGATAGATGCATATGATACAAAGATCGATGTACATAAGTGAGAGGTGCCACGCTGTCTGTCTGTGTATATGTGCGTCTGTCTGTCACGCTATAGAAACCACTTAATTATAGGTGTAACCAATCCTAACTTGGTATACATCTTCAATGGGGGTTTTAAAGCAAACAGTTTGTTGGAAAAAAATTTTTAAGGGTTATTTATAGGTCTTTTTTTAATGAAATTAAATACTATGATGCAGAAGTGGGACTTCACTTTTCCTTCAATGTTCATATATACATGTGTATATCTTATTTTTAGTGTTTACATATCATTCCTCAAGTAGATAAAAGTGAAGAGAAATTTTTCCTCGCTTTATGGGGTCAAAAGTCAAGTGAAAACATTTTCCCTCCTTTAACTGGTCAAATGTGAAGGGAGACTGGCCCCTTCAAGGTTTCAAAATTTTCAAAATCTTCTAAAAAGTCAATCGTATGCCATTTTGCAAGATTAACATGTACAGAAACAAATTAACCCCCTTTCTCTCTCTCTCTCTCTCTCTCTCTCTCTCTCTCTCTCTCTCTCTCTATCAATTATCAATCCTTCATTTCCGTCGGTTTGAAATAAATAAGCCTTTTCACTCGGAGTTTCTTTTGAGTTGGTTCCTATAAGATGTTGATCCCGTCGGAAAGGATCGTTCTAATGAATACATGATGGATGTAATAAGGAAGTCGATGTGTTTGATAATTAGTAGTCGGATGAGGAGGAAAGAGTGGGAGAATGGAAAGGATGATTTGCTCAAATCAATACAATACATCAGATATCAAATATGCCGGCGTATAAGTCGACTTCTTAAACATCAAGTATTCCCCTTGTGAATCATAGTGATCACCCAATGATGGACAAAATACAGCTTTATTTTTGAGGGTCGACTTATCCGTCAAATACTGGATAAAACTTTTGAGGTCCACTTATATGCTAGCATATCTGGTGTGTGCGCGAATAGTATTAGCCTTCATTGTTTCAGGGATTCAGTTAGCCTCATTAGATGTGATATGGGTCAGTGGAGTCGTTTTGTGTATACTGTGTATACCGGTTATGAGTCGAATTTTTAAGCATAAAGAATTTTTCTTAAAGAATCATACGAGTCTGTTTAGAGACCATGAACTTGACACTCTAATGGTCATAATGCTGCTTGATATTGTCAAGTCAAGTTATCCTGCGAATATCTAACTAAACTTTGATCAATGATTAGTTTTGGGTGAATACAGTATCTACTTTCACTAACATGGTTAGTAAAACACCTTTAAA
This sequence comes from Thysanoteuthis rhombus, assembly GCA_963457665.1. Lineage (NCBI taxonomy): Eukaryota > Metazoa > Mollusca > Cephalopoda > Oegopsida > Thysanoteuthidae > Thysanoteuthis > Thysanoteuthis major. Next base: position 6,341,308 of record OY735212.1, on the reverse strand, counting down.
CATCAATCTATCAAGCTAATTAAAAATGTATTTCATATATATATATATATATATATATATATATATATATATATATATATATATATATATATATATATATAATGAACAGTGTGACCTTTTTTTCTGTTTGTTTCTCTGTCCGTAACAATGGACTCTTCCACTTGAACGTAACAATTTTGCTGATAAAGAATATTTTGTAACTACCATTTGGAAGACTGGACTCTTCCACCTGAAAGGTAGCAGTTTCTTTTTTGGTAAAAACACCTCTTAAAGTTTCAAATATATCCGTGTATCTTTTCACGGGGAACAGACATTTAACGTCAGTCGTTGGACATAGACTTTCCCTTAGATTATCTTTTGCAGTCGTCGAACCTGTCAAAATCATCATCCCATCTTATTTTCTGTCCGTCACAGTAAAAGGCTTTTTGGCACTAATCAGAGGCCATGGATTTTAACTATGTATTTATTGAAAAATACCTTGTTTGAAAATCATCATTATGAAAAACTCTTAGATCACGTTCAATTTAAAAATCTGGTTGAGAGATTCACAAAGATTATTGATAGATAGATAGATAGATGAAAATCAGATCATTATAATCGGTGAGAGGTGAGAACGAAGACCCAATTCGATGCAAAATACATTCCTGTGAGCCCCATCAGCACACATAGAGGATTTCATGTTGATATGCAGTGTAGTTCATGAGTTAAGCTCTCAGATACGGACAGACGAAGTGACATTTGATTGAATATTACACGGACTCGGTGCAAATCTCCGTTCACCAGGATACAAATACAGGCTCTTACTTTCGAAGGCAAGCTGCTATTTCGTCCGCCAAGTTGTCATATTATATGTATGCACAATCAATTTGTCTATGCAGGGCTTCCGAGAGGAATTTTATGAGGCCGTGCGAAGCTGTTCCTCCCCCTACACACACATTTCACAAATACACCCTTGTCCTTTAGCCATCGATTTTTCATCTGCTATAACCTTTTTAGCACGACATTGCTCGTCGGTGACGATAGAGCCAACCTAATTTGTCAATGTACATATCTTATCGACCTAGGTGTATCGATACAGAGCTCTACCCAAGAGACTGACGGAACCCCTTAGAACTTTGGGCCCCTGTGCGAATCATCTGCTGCAATCCCCCTCCCCTGTTCTCTGAGACCCGGTGTCTATTTACAGGTGTGTTTAGAGCACGAATGCTAATTTACTTCTCTTGCATAGATATTCCTATTTCTATGAAAATAAGAATGAATACACACGCGCGTCTTCTTCGATTCTGTATTGAGAAAAAAACGGGCCTGGTTGGTCAATCAATAGCAACCGTCACGTGACCAACATCTTTTGGCAGCATGCCACATAGAGGTGATCAATGAAAGTATTGGTAAAAAGGATGGTCAATGGACAAGTTCCTTCTCTCAACTTTCGTTGGGCAGTGATGATTTTCAAAAAGTCTGAATTTTTAGAGAATGAAAAAAAAGGCATGAATGCTGCCGAAAACAAATTTAGCCAAAGTTTACATTGCCAACTCGAAGAGCCCCATTAAAAACCTTTTAGGGCGGAGCATTTTCAATTTAAAAAAAATCGTTGTTTTTTTTCGGGAGGGAGGGTGTTCTGGACATAATTATAGTTGAAAGTTCAAACTTCCTGTCCTCTATATTCATTGATGTGGTCATTACGCGCGCACGCATACATACATAACCAGACAGACCAACATAAAAATTGGAGAAACCTGTATCGACTGTTTTGGTGACAGTTTTGGTTGACGTTTTCTTAAATAGTCGGTTATTCAGTCAACTGTAAGACATTACGTTTGCTGACGTATGTGTTTACAATTTGCGCGTGCGCAAGCAATATTCATTTTGACTCTCTCGCTCAGGACAAAGATATCTAACCTTTTTTTTTTTCTTTTTCTGCATTACTTTGCCTTTTTTCCAAGTGTATTTGCCGAGGAATAAACATTATTCATTTATTTCTTCCATTTTGGGAGGAATTTTTTTTTTCTTTCGTATACCTCAACCATCTGATACAAGTCTGGGAAGTAGGTATGTATTCGCTTATGCATCGATTTTTGTGTGAGTATATATTGGCAAATAGATTTATGTGTAAGGTTGTTTGTGGGTGTTTCATATACGTAAACATATCAGAGTCGAGATACGTGTATAACTCGGTGCAGATGCGTTCGTGTTTACGCATGTGGAATGATCTCTTTGTTCAGTGTGTTATTATACATGAATACTTTATAAAAAAATTGCTTCACTTATTGTGTTTTTGAATGAGTGAAGAATTAAGGATCCGTGTTCATGAGGAAATACCTGTATACGGAGCCTCACTTCGAATTCCTGTTAATCAAGCAGAATATATATTTACATCCAGCAAACACACACACATATATATATATATGTATATGCACATATATAAACATATGTGTACATACGTATACATGTATATGCATATATATATATGTATGTGTGTACATAAATTTATGTATACCTGTATATGTGATATCTCCATATATATATATATATATATATATATATATATATATATATATATATATATATATATATATCTTCTTATTTCCTACCTTACTAATGAATTGGGATCACTCCCTACGAAACATCCGTGGATAAATACCTATTCATCTGTATTTTCCTCGTTGTCAATAGGGAAAAAACAAACGTGTGTGTGTGTGTGTATGTGTGTGTGTGCGCGCGCGCGCAAACAGAAAGGGGAATATACTCATAAGAAGATAAGGAGAAAGAGAAATCAACGTGGTTGTAAGGAACTTTCTTTTCAAAAATTGAAAACTGAAATAAAAAGATGACTTGAACTGGGTAGAACTAATTATTGCTGTTTATTTTACATGCACCAAATTACTTGATTCAAAATACGGACACATATATACGCATACCTACATGTGTGTGTGCGTGTGTGTGTGCGTGTGCGTGTGTGTGTGTGTGTGTGTGTGTTTGATGCTAAATTTTTATGTCTATGAGCTTGTGTATGTACATAATGCCTATTGGCAAAAGAAAGATTTTTGTAAAGATGAGAAAATACTCACGTGTGTATACATTGCCATTCATTAAACGGGATGTTCGCATAAATTCGTATGTTGACATATAAATATACTTGCGCTTATGCATGTATAGATATATGACGATGGGTGATAAATAAGTGTATGCATATATACATATACGTATGATTGTGTGAATGGATGTGTGGAATGTTCCATGGAGTAATACTAGGGCTTAAAAATGCGCGTGTTCTTCGTATTTCAAAGTATGCTCACCGATAAATTTCTATGAATATTGCGTGAGTAAATGCGTTTTTATTTGTGTTTGACTGACTTAGTGCCTATGTCAGTGATGAAATGAATGAAATGTTTTCAAAATCCTGTTTGTTTCTCTCTTTTCGAATTGAATCTGTGTAGCTAGTACAGCCATCTTGTTATTTTTACGTCTGCCAACGAAGTAAAACCATCCTTAAACAAATGTGTTTTTAAGAGGAGAGAGACGGAGAGTATAAAACATAAGAATATCACTCTGGTAGAACCGCAATTAATTATCGTGATTATTTAGGATCTTCGTTTCTCTATATTGTTTTATATGTTTGGAGATATTCTAATAACTTTTAGGCCGATATTTTGTTATATGTGTCAGTTTATACATGTGGCCATCATTTCATGTTTACTTTAGGCCATAATTTTCTCCCTATACCTATTTATGAATAAAGAAGGGTATACAATCAATGTATTCTCCCGATAGTCACCTATGGAGCTGAAACATGGAACGTAACCAAGAGACAGGCCCACAAACTGAGAACCATGCAATGTGCACATGAAAGGGTCATGCTTAACCTTTTATGGAGAGATCACAAGACAGCGGAGTATATCACGGAGAAAACAAGAGGCCGAGATATCCATTAGAAAATTCAAATGGCAATGGGCTGGTCATGTTGCAAGAATGGCAGACAACCGATGAACATCATAACTCACAGCATGGATCCCCAGAGATCACATGCGCAATCGAGACCGGCAGAATACAAGATGGAGAGGTGAAGTTGACAAATTTGGAAAGTACTGGTTCCGCTACACCCACAATAGAGAGGTATGGCGAATCCTGAGGAAGGTCTATGTCCACCGACGGACGTTGAAAGACCGATGATGATGATGATGATGATGATGATGATGATGATGATGATGATGATGGTGGTGGTGGTGGTGGTGGTGATGATGATGATACACTTACAAGGGTTCCATTAAAGATTTTTCCTGGCACATTCCAAGGGGTATGAAATTGCAGAATTGTAGAAACACACATTCGAACATGGAATATACATATCAATTAACAAACCCGTACTAATAAATGTTCTCAGAGTTTCAGGTGTGAATGTGCAGTAGGCAAGGAACCAGTGGAGTGCAGAGCTGCAACCAAGTTCCTAATTTTAAAAGGCAACACACCACAAACAATTTCAGAAGACACGGTGACAATGTATTCACCTGATTCTCCATCCTATAAAGTTATTTAGAACTGGGATTTCAAATGTGGCAGCTCAGACTAGTCTTGTGTCCTTTCAGTCACTTACTTCCCAACATCTATAAATGCAATTTATTCAATTTTTCCTCAGTGATTTTCCATGTTTTACGCATGCTTTGATATTATGATACTATATATATAAGTTATCTCTTATAGATACCATCAGTAGTTTACCATGTGACAGTTTCGGGGATTTAAAATAGAACAGTTATATGTAGCTTATGTCATACTACATGTAGTGTGTTATTTTATATAGGGTATTATTATAATGCATTATACATAGATGTTATTTTTTAATACACATCATTTAATTTTTTGAAACACATGGCTTACTTACATAGGTTATCCAGATGAGTATCTTTTTTGTGTGATTTTGATTCATTAACATGCTTTAAACATCTTCCTCCTGTTTTTTATGATTCTTCTAGAAACAACACTTTTGAAAATTTGCTTTTTTCATGTATGGAGTATGATAGTAAAAGTCATTAAAAACGTTTTTAAAGCTGTGTGAAGGCGTATACACACACTGCCTTTCGATTAAAAATGTCTTTTATACACGTGTTTCATATGTACAATTCAGGTAATTGGTGAGTGTAAGATATGTTATTTAACCATATTTCTACGTGCGTGTGTGTGAACGAATTAATGCGTGCAGTCTTTCTATTATCGAATACGCAGTATTTGGAAAAAAAACTTCCAGCGTGTGTGTTTATGTGTGTGTTCGCACTTGTAGGCATCCAACGTTCGTACACGAATGCTTATATATGAATGTGTGTGTGTGTGTGTGTGTGTGAGAGAGTTTGTGTACGAAAAGCAATAGGTTATTAATTCGATCAGTCTCTCTGTGACTGAATGAAATTATCAATGCACAAGTGATTTTTTTTTATTTCGTGCACAAATTCACTTCTTTGTATTGGGCCCAGAATGTTATAGTATGTATGATTCTACATTTCCATACAATGCTCATCGGTGTGTGTGTGTGTGTGTGTGTGTTTGTGTCTGTGTGTGTGTCTGTGTGTGTCTGTGTGTGTGTGTGTGTGTGTGTGTCTGTGTGTGTGTGCGTTCGTTCTCCAGATTAGTGTTGCCTGTACGTCGGTGTACAGTAATGTGTTGTATGTATGTATCTATAGCAGAATGAATAATCAAGATGCCTAACAGACCCCACCCAAGAGAGATTTCTATGCATTCAGAAATGAAATCCATAATTTTATTATTAACGATTTTCCGAGAGATGTTTTCTTTCGTGTTGTTTGTTTTTGTTTTTTTTTTTTGTTTTGTTTTTTTTTCTCTTAATGCCATTCTGGGCAAACCTTCAGGCGAAAACAAGTCAGCTCTCCATTCAGTTTGACAACAGAAAGGGATGAACCTTGTCACGTGATTATTTTCTGAAGATCCTTGCTCTTCGTTCGTTGAATCTCTGGCCTTTCAGTCACGTGTCGTTTTGTTTCGTTTAACATTCAACCCGTGACTGCTACCGATGTACCGGTATCTAATATAATGTCGCTCTTTCGCCCAATTATAACAACAGAAGTGACATCGTTATCAAGAATGACACGACACGATTAAAACTGGTCATAATTAAAGAGGCCAGGTTAGTCACTCACTAAAAAAAAACAGTCATGTGACCAACGTCTTTTTGGCTGCATGCTATGATGAGGGTGATCAATTAAAAAATTTGAGAATGGGGTTAAGTTAATTCACCTGCCTTTTGTAAGGACGTAATCAATAAGAAAATCCAAATTTTAAAAAAAAACGAAAAACATGCGTGAATGGATACAAACTCAAGCCCACATTGTAAATGAGACACACTATTAAAGCCTATTGGGGGGGGTCTTTAAAGAAAAGTTTATCATTTGCGTCCCTTTATTTACAATCATCTTATTGGCTGATACGCATAGTTGAGGGTAAAAAGATAGAGTAGATATATATAATGCAAAAAAATGATTTTTTTTTCTAATATCACTCATAAGAATTAACTCACATTGTTTGCGTTACACATTAACTGACTTCCATTGGAAATAGTTTCAGTCTCGATGTTACTATATAAATTCCATTCACATCAACCTTTAGAGCTCACGAATAAAACATTTATTTTTCGTATTTTCAAAAAAATGGAATGTATTCGGACTTATATCTATACAGGTGAATTATATAAAAGTTATTTGGTGCTAAGTAAAGTGTCCGTCCCTCAAAGAACCACTCCCTTTAGAGTATAAGGCTGGTCGGTCCCGGTTTCCATTGCATGCATTTGTTTCATGATTCTGGCAAGTATGATCGAAACCCAGACTATTTTCTTACAACTGTTCATGACCAACCCATGGCAAGATGCAATTTCATTTTAGGGATACTTCCATCCTAATCAGGCAGCTTAGAGTGTACTCAATTAGCTGCCGAGTGCACAGAGAATTTTTTTTCCTAAAAAAAAATTTCTCAACACTATTCGTTCATACCGGGAATCGAATTGGGGCTCTGCTTCTCGTCAGGCAAACGTGCTAACAATTCCACCCTCCGAGAAAACTATTTAATGCTAACCGCCTAATAAAGGCGATATGGTATATAGACATATACTTGTTAGCTATCTCTCAGCGTGTAGCTGAAGCGTAAGGATATGTTGTTTCACGATACACAAGTATATATCCACCCACTTTCACCAACAGCTGAAGGAAAGTTCAATAAGTGCGCAAATGCAATTCACATTAATAGCTCGGGCAGAAGTCTACATAAGTTGTTAGCGAAGATAAAACGCCGACACACCTCGTACCTCATCTATTTTTTGTTTTGTTTTTTTTTTGTTGTTTAGGTAAATTCTATTCACTAATTAAGAAAGGCGAAAGGGGGTGAATTCGTCTTTGATCTTGAGTTAGGGAATCAAAATGAGCAAATGAAATGAAATTTTGAAAAGAAAAATCATTTTCCTAAACATGTGAACGTGACATCGAACTTCAAACTTTTTTTTTAACCACTAATCCAGTTAAAATATACAGAACGCACAGGAGGATGTACATTGCTATTTTTATTTTGCTAGTATCCACTAATCAAAATTGGTTGTTGTGAATTTGGTATACGACAGGGGTGGCCAAACTGTGGCTCCTTGACATTCAAAATGCGGCTCGTGGAAATATGTTGACTTTCTATTTAATCACTGTTCCACCACAGCAATATGTGACACAAGGTCGGGCTTAACGTGGGAAGAAATAGCAGTCAACTTCCCAAAAAATGGCTCCAGCCGACGCAGTTACCGTTGAAAAGCTCAAAGTCACCTGCGAAAGCTGGGCCGAGTAATAATGGGAGAGCCTAAGGACGAGTCCAAAGGCCTCCCGATGCGCTTAGCAAACGCAGCCTCAGTGTAACCTCATTGGCCAACGTTTGCACCGGCGCACTCGGTCTTTGATGTCAACCTTCACACAATCTTCGGCCCATTCAACGGGCAAGTGTCAGTACCGACTCCTCGGTCTGTGCCGTGGAACTGATACTACACTATGATCCCGAAGACAGGGCCACAAAAAGGTAAAAGTGTAAAATATGTTGACTTGGCTCTTTCTTTTATTGCATTTATCCCATGCATATATTGAGTGAATGCTCTGATTGGTTAATTTACCTTCCTATTATGACATAACAATGAAAAATTACGTTGTTGAAACTCTTGAGACTTCGTGTCTGATCAGACTTGGGAGAAAAATTAAGAAAAAAAAACAAGCTTTATAACTACTTACCGTGTATGAATTGCGAAACCACAGGATTAAAACTTATGTTTAATGCAAATGGTTATTCAAATAAGTTAGGTATATCAAATATATTATAGATTTAATATAGTAGAAACAATCATCAGTCAAGATTTTGAAAACATTTGTTATATATGTATAATTCGTGACTACTGACACTTATACAAATTAAGTTTTAAAAATATATATATTCTTGAAAGAATATTATTGCGTACATGTATTTGTTACTATTGATATGAATATTTTGTAATAGAACGTGTAACAATAAAAACGTGTATATAAATTTTGTTAACGTCTTTTAGCTCTCAAACATTGGGAGTTTATTGTATGTGGTTCTTACAGGAAGAAAGTTTGCTTTTTTCCTGTGATACGGTAGCGCTGTATAAAGGATTTCGGCCTGGGTATCACAGGGAAGAGTGAACTGAACCCATACAGCTGGGTAAGTCCCCGTAAGTAATTTAACAAAGGATAGCCAATAATAAGTGTCTTTATTGGTAAACATCAAGGACACCAATGAAAATGGATATTGAGAAGTAGGTATACACTGTGTCCCCACGTACTCTCCCGTTTTCACCTCTGCTAGCATCTGACAATACACTCCAGTAGGATCTGGCTCAAACGCTGCAACAATCAGCTGTCATACCTTAGAGTAGGGGGTCTTCAACGTGGGCGATTTCAAGTGGGCGTTAGTTTGTTTTGAAGAAAACTCATTTTCATGTTAGGTAGGCGATATCATGTTGTAATCTCTTTCAAATATATCAACGTGGGCGGTGAGCAAAAAAAAGGTTAGATACCCCAGCATTTGAAAGCCGATTGGCAGAATTTTTATAAAATTGGAAAGCCTCCGTTTTGCCCCTACAGACAATAGAATGTGCCTCCAGGGTGCATGCGTGGGAGAAGCGTACAGAGATCCTGAAATAACCACACGTCAGAATATCCTTCTCGGCCTCGCTGACGTAGTCCAGAGAGCGATACGTCTATTATAGGTTTGGCTACAGGATCAGTCAGAACGACTTCAAGTCCATAAACAACACAAAAAGACACGCGAATATTAAAAAGAAAAAAAGATAGAACCCTTCGTTATCTTTGATGGCAACGGTTGTCCGATATGCGAAAGACCTTTGCGTTGACAGGTTATCTATTTTTAGGCTGAATCAATTGGTCAAAGAAGCAACTTCATGACCAAAAGATCCAAATCATCAAACCCATTAACAGACACAGCAATATCTCGAATTGTCCGGTTTTGATTCGTGCAGGTTTTGATATAGTACTCTCAGCGTTTCGCTATACAAATTAATGTTACTGTGTATATGCTGCAAGAAAAAAAAACATTGCATTTTAATAAAACCAGGGACAGTGCGGTTTTGAATAGTACGAGACAAGGAACGAATTAACTACACCAAGCAAGGTATTCCTGTACATTCATGTATTTATAAGCAACGTCTGTAGAAAAAAACACATTTTTGGACATCTATTACTGGGAAAAGGCAGCAAAAGACTTTTTGGTGCAAACGTTTATTTCAAAAAAAGAACTGATGACTTCTATAAAACTTTTATTATCTCCTAACTTTTCTTTCAAACTCCAATGGATTCAACTTGTTTTTTTTTTTTTTTTTTAATTTCATCTCGTCGAAAACCTTCCTGTCAAGCGAAAGGCTGTTAAGAGGCTTGACACTATTTTCCAGCTTCCCTAGTGGCACGACACATGAGGCTATGATTTTATCTCCATTCCTAGAAAGATCCATCGTTGTTTTTTAAGCAATTGTGGTCTTTTTACGGGGCTGAGGTGCTAACTTGATGCTGAAGATTGACTGCTTCACAGGGTCAAAAATCCCCTTACCCTTAGATGGGGGTGAAGGGGAAGTGAATTTATGCCTTTTTCCATCGCATTAGTACGATGTGAACACAGATTGTTCCAACTGAAGTTCGAACTTTGTTCGCCGATTCCGTTCTCAATATCGCTAACCGTTATTCCACCCGCACCTCCGCTATCACTAGAATAGGACATAGTCAAAAATCTAATTTGCATAATTAGAAACCGTCAACCAAAAGTGACAACAAATTTTATTTAGTTTTTAACTGGGTCTGGCTGACGATCAATCTACTAATGGAGATACAGGGCTAAATATCAAATATTTATTCCTTTTTATGTCTAGAAAAAAAATTTGTTTTTTTTGTTGTTGTTTTTTGGAAATCGCCCCTATATAGATTCTTGGTGGAGGCTCAAATTGCAATGTAATTTTATGCTGAATTAATATATATTGGTTTGTGTCACGCTTGTTTTAAGAAGTAGCTCATTTCTTGATCGCCCCTTTTTTCCAATCTTTTAATTGATCACCTCAGCACGTTATGCTACGACTTGATATTGGTCAAGCGGCGGTTTCTATTGAGTTACTAACCAGACCTGTATTCTGTTTGCAATTTGGAAAGCAGTGCTTGTGGGCGTTATTCAACCACTATTTTCCTTGGCATCCTACTCGCCTGTGTTTTATTTTACCAAAGAGTGACCACTGCAGAAGGATCAAACTCCATGCGGACATTCAAAGGGAGTGACTCTTCACTGCTTGAATATCCAATATTTCAATATTGGGAATGCAATCAGTGAACAGGTGCCTGCTCCAAATTGATTGAGGGTTGTCCTTGTCCTTGAGGGTACGGCGGAAAAACAAAGTCAATTCAAGACTCTGACTCAGATCGCTGTCTGTCAAATGTAAATCGGGCTCTTTGGTACAATACGTCCATTACGTCAGTGGATATCTGCTGGTGAATATGTTAACGAAAAGAAGTACCTACAAAGTATTTAGAGAGTAGTACGTGTAATTTTATAGATACCAGCGAAATGCATTGAATTCAATGATATGCAAACGGCTTCAACAATTATTGTTTTACAAACGAGTTTCTTGATGAATAGAGAGGATGGCTCCGCACATTGAAATTAGATATTTTATCTCCTCACTGACTTGCTACTGGCATATATAAAAGTCAAAGCCCAATTTTCCCCAAAGAGGATTGGTGTCATGTTCTCAAATAAGCAATCTTCTACTATTTCGCTCTTTCATTTGGTCATCAGATTTCAGATTTTAAAAAAATTCAGCTAATGACTAAATACTAGGCTGCAGACTTTTGTTGGGCCGTCGTATATGTAGATACACAAATTTGGCAAAATATGTACAGAAACAGGTCTGGTTACTCACTCAAAAGAAACTGTCGCGTGGCCAGCGTCCTCCTAAAAAATAAGTTACTTCTCTCTTGAGCGATTATCACAAAAAATGCCTGAATCTTCAAAACGTAAGCATGATTGCTGCCGGGTCCAAACTATAAGACCAATTAAGCATGAACTTACATTACAAAGTGAGCCCCTAAAAAAGAACCTATTTAGGGAGTCAAAATACAAAAACTGTTTTTCTAGATATAATAAGAAGTAAACGTTGAAAATTTCAGCCATGTAGCTCCATTGGTGCGAGCTGTATGCGTGATACATATATAACCAGTCAACTAGCCAGACCAACTTGAAAACTGAAGAAACCTATTTAGATGTTGAATATGCTGATCTTGACAGTTTTGGTAGACGGTGTCCAATAGTAGCTCATTTACGCATGCAGTGACTATTCATAGAACCTATACACGCAAGATGCCATCATTTCTCTCATTCATAATTTCTTTCTTAGACTCACACCAACACATAACGTACGCATGCGCGCTACAATCAAAAACTGTAATTATACTTGTAAATGTGCAGCCTAAATCCGTGCCAATAATTCTTCCTTTTCGAATCCTTTTTCCATTATGCTAAAGCCACGATTCTTCATTGTGTACAAGGATGAAGATTAAGCGCCCCTTAATCCTTCCTTATTGCCTCCCATCCTGTTTGCCTCCCCCTTTTTATCTCACCTTATTCGACTTTTTATTTCTCAGCAGAACCAACTTCATTACGTCGATGTTGTTTTCAAACCGTTCCACGGCACGATCCTTGATCGCAACACTCAGAAAGATTAAATTGGTACAATTTGTTATATATTGATTTATTAATCTCCCGAACAACGCGTTCGTTTATGTATCTATCTATAATGACAGAAATCTCCAGTTCACAGGTCAGCATATATGTGTAAGTGTGTCTTTCTAATACATTGAATCAAAAATATTTCGCATGTAACTAAGCTCTTGTCTCTTGTGAAATGCCACATAGTATACTGAGTGAAATCTGAAATACTTTTTCTTCAAATGAAGTAGATTTTACTAAACATTCGTAGTTCTTAGAGCCACTATAGCGTGAAAATAAATTACTTTTCTCTCGTAATGTTTTCGTAAAATCCGTTCGTTTGATGGCAAGAAAGAGACTGACAGACGAAGACAAAGCGGCAGAGATAGACAGTGGGTAGAGAAACCGACATACACAGAAATCTAGTTCCTAAGTTTTAAGGCGAGAGACACATCGTGTATATATATATATATATATATATATATATATATATATATATATGTATATATATATATATATATATATATATATATATATATATATATATATATATATATATATATATTGTGTCATCCACAGACAGCTGTTTCGATGTATTACATCTCTTCAGTGTGGCTATAAACTTTTATCCCATCTAGTATCGCGAGGCAGAATTGAAACCCTCACATCGGAGGCCGATATCCTACCTCTGGACTACGGAACTGAGTGGTCAGTAAGGTTGAATTTAAGCGATATATTCATTTACGCAAAAACTCTGCATCCACCAGAGTGCTCCATTCTTATGGAAGAGCATTGCATAAACTTACAATGGATGAGTTACCTCACTTAAAGAGTGCTCAACCCTGAATAGAGGAGCATTAATATATATATATATATATATATATATATATATATATATATATATATATATATATATATATATAGCAGAATGTGGATTCGCTACACAAACTAGCTCATGTTTCTGCCCTCTTCGGGTTTCATTCGCCTGATAAGGCCCGAAGAGGGCAGAAACATTAGCTAGTTTGCGTAGCGAATCCACATTCTGCTATTTAATTATTTATTTCCTGCTCTACTCTAAAACAACTTAACTTCAAGTGTAAAAAGTTGTATGTATCGAGCACTCTATGAAATAAATCCATAACATTTCAGAAGTGGCTTTATACTATTGATTTATTATTATATTATGTTATACTGATAGCCTGAACTAAATCCTTTGTAACTTTTAATTCCGTATTAGTATCATTAAATATATATAGATAGATAGACAGAGAGACAGACTGACAGAGAAATTGATTTACAGATAAAGCTAGAAACAACGTTTTAAAGCTTGTATTAGACTTGTGATGAATGAAAACGTAAGTAGATTGTTTTCCACATACACCAGCTAATTCAAGTTTCTACGATTCAACTTGTATGTTAGGAATATCTGAAAAGTACATTTTATTGTTTTAAAAATTTAATAATAATAATTAATAATTCTAAACCACTGAAAGACTAAAGCAAACCAATTAGTGGAGAGATCAGTTATAATAACTATTATTATGTCATTCTCATCTTTTATCAATTTACGATAGAATTTTCACAGATTCTGATTCCCATTAAAAGTTATTCTGTTTTTCCAAGATCCCATATGTGTGAAACGTGGGCAATACGTGAACCATAAACAAGATTTGACTAAGACAGAACCAGGCCATGTATCACCGCCATAATCCCATACCGATGCGTATAGTTATAAAATGATGCAAAGAAATATTTGAAAAAAAAACCATGAAGTCCCTTGGAGTAATGAAAAGAAGATTATTTGTTTGCGTTATCTGAAATTTATCAGTAAACAGGAGAGTGCAATGCGTCCAAAATATATATAAATATTAGATTTTGTTTTCTATGATTTCACAGTAATTTATCGCCATTTTTAAGCTCTGGTTGTATACTAAATTGGTTTGAGTTAAATTTCCTACCCCATCTTCCCGTTCTTAGCACCGCTTCTTTGCAATTCAATAAAGACGAAAAAGTAATTGCTACAACAATATAGATAAAGAGAACAGAGCATCTAAAAAATTATTAAACGATTTCAGGGGTATTAAAAAAAAAGAAAAAAAAAACACATGTATGAATCTGAAAAAAAAAATGGCCGGGCAAACATTTCATTAAAACATATATGAAAGATTGTGAAGAATAAAATCGACATGAACGTTTCATAAGAAAATAAATCTTTGCCTTATATAACTTACAATAGACGATTAAAACGCTGTCTTGCTTATTATGTACTATCTAGTTATATGAATACTTCGGCTTAGTTTTGTAAGATTCAAAAAACAGTTTATTTAATTCAGTCTAAATTTTTAAACCCTCACCTTTAGTGAAAGCATGTGATGGGTGTGTATATGAGCATGCATCTAGTTGGTATATGTGTGCGTACATGGCATATGTGTGTCTATAGTGTACGTGCATATGGCGTGCATGTGTGTGTTGTGTGCATGTGTTTGTAGAGCATGTGTATGAGTATCCACTAATGTGTTAACGCGTGTGAATATGCGACATTTGTGAGTGAGCGTGTACGTTTGTGCGTTTACCATGTGTGTATACAAGTATAAATTGGCCCTGTTGCATTGGACCTAGTTCAGTTGGATATTTTTGCGTTAGACGTTTTTGCATTGGACTTTTTTTTTTCAGTTGGAAATTTTTACGTTGGACATTTTTGTATTAGACCTGTTTGCACTGACCCTTTTGTTCATTGGAAACTTTATAAATTAGGTCTTTTTGCAATTTGTCGTTCAAACCTGTAACTGAGTTACACCATTTTTCATATTTCATGGGGCTTCGGTTTCTGAAAACTTTACATGAAATAATTTATTTTTGTTGATGCCATTCTGTACCCTATACTTTAAAGGCCCATGCCAATTTTTTTAGATATGCGAGCATCTCTAGATGCCGTCACTGACCCACAGCCGGTTGACAGACGGGCTGATATACCATGTAATTCCACTATCTCTCGTTTCTTCCCACTCCTACTCTATACGACAGAAAATGCAAGAGAAAGAACTCGTGCATCTAAAGTTTGAACTTTAGGCTTGTTGTTTGTCGGTAGATTTCTGTCGTGCTAAAGCAAACGAGAAGAAAGGAAATGTGTAAAGCAATCATGCCTGTGTGTTCGCAGACGCAAAAGCAAACAAAAAAGAGGAAGTGTGTAAAACAACTGTGTTCCTACGTTCGATTTTACACCACCACAAATAATAATAATAATAATAATAATAATAATAATAATAATAATAATAATAATAATAATAATAATAATAAGGCAGGACATGAAACCTGATGCCACAGAGGCCAAGAACTATTGGAATAGCATATGGGGGCACCCAAAAAGACACAACGTAACACCGCAATGGTTAGGAAACATGAGAAAAGAACTAGAAGATATAGACAAGGGGGAACCGATAGTACTGAATGAAAACACATTGAAACATACTCTTAGGAAAGTAGTCAACTGGAAAGCACCGGGGCCCGACGGGATCCATAGGTATTGATTCAAAAAATTCACCACGTTACACGGCAGACTCACTCACCTACTCCAAAATTGTCTAAATGAAAAGCACCAGAATGGATGACTAAAGGCAGAACCACCCTCATCCAAAAAGACCCGGGAAAGGGGAACATAGCAAGCAACTATAGACCAATCACGTGCCTACCACTTATGTGGAAAATCCTGACCGGGCAAATAGCAGAGAGAATATACATGTCAATGGATAGAAGGGGACTACTACCAGAAGAACAGAAAGGGTGTAGAATAGGAACCAAAGGGGCAAACGATTTACTCTACATAGACCAGATGATCTTAAAAGAAGTAAGGAAAAGGAGAAAGAATATCGCAATGGGATGGATAGATTACAAAAAGGCATACGATATGATTCCACATAGCTGGATACTCGAATGCCTTAGAATGTTCAAAATTAGCGAACCGGTGGTTAAATTCATTGGTAACTCGATGGAAGACTGGAAAGTAGATTTGACAGCCGCAGGGGACAAACTAGCCGAGGTAGGGATAAAAAGGGGAATCTTCCAAGGAGACTCGTTGTCCCCACTATTATTTGTTCTAACAATGATACCGCTTAACAGAATCTTGAAAAACAGCAAAGGATACCACTTCTCTAAAACAAAAGGAAAGGTCAACCACTTAATGTACATGGACGATATTAAATTGTTTGCAAAAAACAGGGGAGAGCTTGAGACTCTGTTCAACGAAGTAAGGGAATATAGTGAGGACATAGGAATGGAGTTTGGGATAGAAAAATGTGCAATCATGGTGATGCACAAAGGAAGGCTTTCAATGACTGAGGGAATTGAACTTCCGGACAACAACAAGATTAGGGCATTGACTGCACAAGACCGATACAAGTACCTAGGTGTCCTTGAATGTGACACGATAAAACGGGAAGAGATGAAGGAGAAAATTAAGAGAGAATACCTCAGAAGGATAAGGAAAATATTAGAAACCAAATTAAATAGCAGAAATCTAATAAAAGGAATGAACACCTAGGCTGTGTCAGTAGTTAGGTATACAGGACCATTCCTAGGATGGACAAAGGAAGAGCTCCAATCAATGGATAGGCGAACAAGGAAACTTATGACGATGCATAAAGCATTACACCCTAGGGATGATACAGATAGACTATACGTTAAGAGAAAAGAAGGTGGTAGGGGGCTCATCAGCATAGAAGATTGTGTCCAGAGAGCTAAAACAGTCCTAGATAGATATGTGCAAACAAATAGTGAAGAAATCATAAAGAGCGCGAGGGATAGTGCAACAAACAATAAAGTAGAAAACAATGGAACAGTACAGCAAACTAGAAAAGAAAAGTGGGAAGGGAAAAAATTGTACGGCGAGTTTAAAAGATAGATAAAAGATATAGCAGACGAGAAATCATGGACGTGGTTACGAAAGGGAAACCTTAAGAGAGAAACAAAATCGCTCATCATGGCAGCCCAAAACAAAAGCATAAGGACAAACTACATAAAAGCAAAAATCGACAGAACACAGACAAACAGCAAATGCCGCATGTGCGGTGAAAGAGATGAGACAGTAAACCACATAACTAGTGAATGTAGTCAGCTCGCCCAGAAGGAGTATAAGCATAGACACGATAGAGTAGCAACGATGATACACTGGGAACTAAGTAAACAAATGGGATTCAACCATGGGGAAAAGTGGTATCAGCACAAGCCAGAGGCAGTTTTGGAGAATGGCAACCACAAACAACTGTGGGACTTTGACATCCAAACTGACCACCTCATCCAGGCAAGAAGGCCGGACTTAGTAATAGTAGACAAAAAAAGGAAGGCCTGCCAAATAGTAGACGTTGCTGTACCAGCAGACCATAGAGTAAAAAAGAAGGAGGGTGAAAAAGGGGAAAAATACCAGGACCTAGCAAGGGAGTTAAGGAAAATGTGGAACATGAAAACCAGGGTAGTACCGGTCATAGTGGGAGCACTAGGAACTGTCCCCCAAACGCTGAGGGAGAGACTGGAGGAGATCGGGATTAGGGGGAGGATAGAGACCGTACAGACCACAGCGCTACTTGGAACTGCACGGATACTGAGGAAGGTGCTAGAGATATAAGTACTGCAACGAATAGTAGCTCTGTCATGATATGCGAAAGAGGGAGGAGACGTTAGCTGAGGACCTGAGGAGACTTATTGTCACTCAGCCTTCAGCGATAACCACTGGGCAACCGGTGTGAAACTGTAAATCGTAGAATTACTGCGACCTATGAGTACTAGGAGAGGAGGGCTGGAGACTTGAGGAGACTTGCTGTCACTCAAACTCCAGCGGTTACCACCAGGCAACTGGTGTGAGATTCCACATAATAATAATAATAATAATAATAATAATAATAATAATAATAATAATAATAATAATAATAATAATAATAATAATAATAATAATAATAATAATAATGCAAAGGCCACTGAGTGTTCAATGGTTATATGGAAAACAATTCCACTATATAAAGGCGTTGCTGATTTTTTTTATGTCCAAAACTGATGATGTCTTCATATTACTAAAAAAATTGTTTTTTAGCAAATTCTGTTGATTCATTCATTTAAGATTATTTGGAAAATGGTGAAAGGAAAATGTGAAGGGTTGCAGAAATTTGACGGAAAAAAAGATTCGTTCAATGTACGCTTTTTTTCTGTTTACGATCAATACATTCATATTGAAAAATATATTTGTATAATTCATTTATACGTAAAGAATCCCATCATTTTTTACAGATATGATGATAATTTATTTTGTACTCGTCTAAAGACCTCCTATATTTCTCTATCATTCTGGAAATGTTCACTCCTCTCCTCATCTGTATGTTCTTCTCTCTTCTTTGTTGAGCTTTCACTCTCATTCTGATGATGTTCAGCTCTTTCCTCCTTCGTCACTTCGAGCCTCCTCCTTCTTCCCTTTCCCCTATTTCTTGAACAAGTTTTTTTTGTTACTTCGATGAGACATGATCAACAGAAGAATTCACAAAAGGAGAACAAATTGTCAGGATGATTTGGGTTAGTAAGAAAATGGTGTATAGAGCAATGTTGAAAACTGTTTATGTAATGAGTAATATTATGCATTTAACTTCATACAACATTTTAGTTTATTTTGCACTTACTTTTACAGCTATTTGGTTCGTAAACTTCTCTGGGAATTTAGAAAACTTTGTTTTCGTCTAACACTTTTAAAACTTCGCCCGGTAAAATCGAAATATCAAATTAAAAAATAAAATTTGATAACCTGTAACTCAATAATAGTGAAAAAAATCGACAAAACCGCACAAATGTAAAACTTTGAATCAAAGGGGGAAACTTTCATCCTCAAAAATTATAATGGAACAATGGAAACCAACAAGGTGGAAATTAGCAAAAATAAAAGACTTTGCTTTGAATTTTAAAAAAAGAATTGCAATCACGTTTAAAGAAATTGGATCATTATTATTACGGTGAAAGCCAGCGCAAACCCCACAGTATTATCATAAAATGGCAAATTAAACTGAAAATTGGTTTATTTTTCAAATTAGAGCATTTTGATGATAGAGCGCTGACAATGTTCTAGCTTCGATGTGCCGTTCTATTAGCGATACGATAACCCAAAGGAACATAACTTACTAATAAGGCCTCGTGGGAAAAATTCACAGATATACAGGATTTTCCCGCTATCCGAAAGAAATGCATTTCTATACATTAGTGAGTCAAAATGGCATAATGCAAAGAAGCAATTACCATCAATTCTTTAGGGGAAATTTTTGTGCGTCCTCAGACCCAAAAGATAGTGATGGGTTATGTCAACCTGAGTCTTTGATGGCTGTCAAACCAAAAGCCAAATACTACTTCCGCTTTGACAGTTTTTGAAAAAGAGAAAACTTCCAGAGAAGCGGGAACTGTCTGTTTTTGAATTCTATTAGATTTTTATAAAAGAAATCACTGAATTCGTTTCAGTAGAAGAGTCATTTGCTTAAGACGGTGGGTAGGAGATATTTTGTGTTACCTTTAAGTGGAAGATTCTGTGGTTACGAATAGAGAACCAAGAGAACCACACTGCTCTTTATATAATTTAAATGGTTTAAATTCCGTCTCTACTGACAATGGAGCGTCCCCTACTGTCTAGGTGAAGAGTGTGAGAATCCTGAGATGCCCAGTTGTCAGAATTCCCCTTTCGGTCCCACTGATGTTGTCCAAAGGATTGCTGAGGGCTATGCATATGCTATCAAATTAAGGTGGCTCCACACCACCACCTCCCTAGCTTGGAATCGGGGTTGTCTTTCTCCACTGGTTGTCTTCCCAATCCGTCCAACTATTTCGCCCATAGCTGGAGTAGAAATAGATTGATCCGTGCCCTTTCTAAAGGTATAAGTGCGAAGTGAATACAAACAAACAGACCCAATCGGAGTTTGAACATGGATCGCCGATTCCAGTTGCCGACTACACCAATCGCACCTCCATTATATTAGTAGATATTCGTCAATTATCGCAGATAATGGCCAATACCGAGACATTGAATATCTCTGGGGTCAGGACAATGTGGTAGTTTTCTTGCCTGCACTTAGAAGGCATCATGGGAAAGGGGCTTAGGAAATAACTATTAGATACTGTCAACCCAAATTGTCACCTAATCCGTCAACACGGGTTTCTCCAATTTTTAAGCTGATCTGGCTGGCTGGCAGACTGTCTGGCTATGAGAGTATACATCACTCATCCGCACCAATGGAGCTACAAGGCTGGAAATCTATACATTTACGGATGGGAGTGGTGCCCTTGTTGGTTGTCAAGAAAAAAACTTCTTTTAAATTCTTTTTCTTGCAGGTCTACATTTACAATGTACATTTATGCTAAATTGATCCCTTAGTTTGCGTCCGGTTGAATTCACGCTTGTTTGGGGGGAAATACAGAATTTTTTCCCTAATGATCATTATACAACAAAATGCGAGAGAAGTAACCTATTCATCCATAACCCCTATTTCCATATTTTAATTGATCACCTCCAACGTGGGGAGTTGCCAAAAGACGTGTTTCACAAGACGGTTTCTATCGAGTATCTAACTAGACCTGTTTGTATATTTGTTCATACATTCGTCTTTGACGTGCGGACACAGAAAAACTAAGAGAAGAAGAAGAAGTAAAAGGCTGGATGGAAAGCGGAAATTAATGTCACATTCAATTGGAAGCAGCTGAGGCGAAATCATCAATTAATCTAACCAAATAAATATGCCGTCGCCATAGTGATTAAATAATAATAATAATAATAATAATAATAATAATAATAATAATAATGATGATGATGATGGTGATGATGATGATTTACAGACTTCCTGTCTTTCTACTATTCCTGGCGAGTTGATGATTTTCTTCGGGAGTCTGAAGATGATTACAGCAACCATTGTATTGTACATATAATAGATAAATTCGTGAATATGTAAGAATTATCGGGTTTTCTCAATTGGCAAGAGAGCTGCCTGGTAATCAGCGGATCGTGATTTAAATTCACGGTGTGTAAATGTTAATTTTATACGTCAGTTTGGTTTAAGTCAACTCCTACTTGGAGAGGAGTGTGAAAAAAAAAGGTTTTAAGTGTGAAGTATAGAAAGGATCGTCCAAACAAGGACTGCAAAACAATGAGCAAGATACGCAAGACACGGGCAAACAACTAGAGGACTTCCCAAAAGTAACCCCGTGGGAGGTGAAGGAAGCCATTAAACAGACAAAGAAAGGAACTGCCCCTGGACCAGACAACATCACCATCGACCTACTCCGAAAAGCAGGTAAAACCATCAATAGGAAACTGGCTGTCCTCTTCAACCTGTGTCTAAAACACAGTAAAGTCCCAGACGATTGGAATACTGCTATCATAATGCTTTTATATAAAAAAGGAAACCCGAAAGACCTCAACAACTATAGGCCTATAAGGCTACTCAACTGTGTATATAAACTTTTCACAAAGATCATCACCAACCGAATCACAAAAACACTCGATGAAAACCAGCCACGTGAACAGGCTGGCTTTAGAAGAAGCTACTCGACCATGGACCACCTGCACTCGATAAATCAACTGAAAGAAAAAGCAGCAGAGTATAGACTACCACTTGCCGTAGCATTTATCGACTTCAAAAAGGCGTTCGACTCAGTAGAAATCCCTAAGGTCATGGAGGCCATCAGTCGCCAAGGTGTAGATCCAGTATATGTTGAAGTGTTGAAACATATATACAATCACGGCAGCTCATTTATCAGGCTACATAAAGACTCGGACCCCTTCCAGCTCCAGAAAGGAGTAAGACAAGGTGACACCAGCTCACCTAAACTCTTCACAGCCTGCCTCGAGATGATCTTCAGAAGGCTAGACTGGGAGAGTAAAGGAATTAAAATAGACGGCGAGTATCTGAGCAACCTCAGATTCGCAGACGACATAGCCCTTTTCGCAGAGAACCTACATGACCTCCAACTAATGATAGATGAACTAAATGAGGAGAGCAAGAAAGTCGGCCTACACATGAACTTCAGCAAGACGAAGATCATGTGCAACAACCACATTGGAGATAAGAACACTAAGATCGAAATCGAGGACACAGAACTCGAGAAAGTAGACCACTACATCTACCTAGGGCAACGAATCTCCATGAGACCCTCAAAAGAAGAAGAAATCAAGCGAAGAATCACACTAGGATGGCAAGCCTTTGGCAGAGCTAGCTCAACCTTCAAAAATAATAAGATCCCATTAATCCTAAAGAGAAGGGTGTATAACCAATGCATCCTCCCAATAGTCACTTATGGAGCTGAAACATGGAACTTAACCAAGAAACAGACCCGTAAGCTGAGAACCATGCAACGTGCACATGAAAGAATAATGCTGGGCCTCACATGGAGAGACCACAAAACAGCACAACACATCCGGGAAAAGACAAGAGTTAGAGACATCATAGAATCCATAAAAAATCTCAAATGGCGGTGGGCTGGCCATGTTGCAAGAATGGCTGACAATCGATGGACATCACGACTCACAACATGGATTCCCCGAGACCATATGCGCAACCGAGGCCGGCAAAATATTAGATGGAGAGATGAACTAGATAAGTTCAGGAAGTACTGGCTCCGTGACGCCCATGATAGAGAAGTGTGGCAAATCCTGGGGAAGGTCTATGTCCAACGACGGACGCTAAAAGACTGATGATGATGATGATAGAAAAGAATTTGTAACTGGGGTAATATTATAAATACACTAATATACGTGTCGATACAAACGTGTGTACAGTAATATCTTGAAGATTAGTGTGAGTTTTAATGTAGTACGGTTATGACATCGTTGTACCAATATAAGCTTAAAAAAAAAACACATAAAATCATAAGACCTTTCGGAGATTTAAAAACAAAACAGTTATATTAACCTGGCTCCTAATATATATATATATATATATATATATATATATATATATATATATATATATATATATAATTTCAACTATAGATAGTGAGACAGACTCGGGAGTTAAAGTGTATGGAAGATGGAAGTTAGGTTTATTTATCTGTAAATGTTTCCGTTGATGGTCTAGACATGTTTCGGAAAGTATTCCCATCTTTAGTGGTGTGTGCTCTGTGTGTGTGTGTGTGTGTGTGTGTGTGTGTGTGTGTGTGTGTGTGTGTGTGTGTGTGTGTGTGTCTTTAGAGGTTATAAGTTAGATGTGGAACATAAGTCCACCATTGGGAGAAATGGTATCCCATCTGTTAGGGGCATCTTGTTGTGTGAGACTAAGTACAATCTGTGATGAAGTCTGTGGTGTTAGCAGCAGTCTTGGAGAGGACATAGGGTTGATATATATATATATATATGTGTGTGTGTGTGTGTGTGTGTGTGTGTGTGTAGAGAGAGATAAAATGTGATTTTGAAGAGTGCAAAAGATTTTGGAACTAATTGACTACACTGACTCTGTTCGTTAATTTTTCTTCTCTCGTTTCTGTCAATTTTGACTCTCAATAATCATTACATATACCCACACAGACACAAGTACAGTTATGACTGTAATTATTGGCACTTTTTGGTCTTGTAATTATTGGTCTACTTTTTCTTTAATTATTGGAATTAATTATCAGAATAAATGAGCAGTAAAAATTCCCTGCAAAACAGAAGTAGCTATAGGCATGACGTCAGTAAATGAATAACAAAAAAACAAATATTTAATTTTGAATAACTGTAAACATGGGAAGATTAATAGTCAAGTGTATATTCTAACCTTTTCTAATCTTTTTCGATAACCTGCGACTAAATTAGAACAAATATCTGCAGGCATATTCTGCCACTCT